>JAADXI010000362.1:0-24115 GCA_023337615.1 Pythium brachiatum | reverse complement strand
TCTCACACTAAATACATGTATTTACATGAACAAGCATGTTCATGCTTTCTGATTGATGTTCAATTCTCGCCCGCGTATGATACCGGTATGAATCAGTCGGCTTCATCACTCAGACGACGTGGAACTTGGTCTCCGAGAACTGTTCACTGAGTTCCCACAACGTCGCGCGGTCTTCTTGTGACCCACTCAACTCGGTCGGGATCTCTTTGGCCGGCAGTCCTTTGCTGTTCATCAAGTCCGATGGACCGTAGTAGTCACCACTCGCGACATCCTCAACTGTCGCCACGTACAGTGTCGGCAGTGAACCCATCTCGGTCTGCTGCGTCGGAGCCACACTCAAAAGCCACTTCCAGAAGCCCCACTGGAACTCGGGAAACACGCCTTCCACGAACTTGTCCCCCATGTCCGAGTACGTCGTTCCCGGGTGCGCTACCACAGACTTAATGTTGGAGATCTTGGCTTCTTCCAGACGTGTGGCCAGTTCAAAAGTGAACATCAAGTTGGCCAGCTTGGAGCGTCCGTAGCGGACAAACGGCTGGTCCGTTCCCTTCACCAGCGTCTCAAACTCCATGCTCTTGACGATACGATGAGCGTGGCTGCTCACGTTCACAACACGTGCAGCTGGAGAGGCCTTGAGCAGTGGGAACAGCAGCGCCGTCAAGTGGAAATGGCTCAAGTGGTTGACCTGGAACTGCGTCTCCATGTCGTCGCTGGTCATCACGTCCGCTGGACACGCCAGTCCGGCGTTATTGATCAGTAGATCCAGCTTCTCGAAGCCACGCTGCTTAAACGCCAGTGCAAACGCACGCACACTGGTGAGACTTGATAGCTCCAGCTGCATGAACTCGACTCGTCCGTTCCCTTGCTTGGTCTGGAGATACGCGGTGAGGCTTTTCTCGGCTTCGCGGCCTCGTTTTTCACTACGACAAGCGAGAATCACATGCGCGCCACGCTCTGCGAGTGCACGCGCCGTGAAGAATCCAATGCCGGAGTTGGCGCCCGTCACAATCGCGATTTTCCCGTGTTGTGAGGCCATTGTGGAGCCGTCCCAGGGCTCCTGCGGCATGCGCGGCTCCTGCGAGTACGAGAAAAGCGCCATTTCGATCGGAATTTCGCGAGGAAAGATGGAGACTGCGCGTGCATCGGATAGCGTGTGTGCTGCCCGAGGAGAGCGCTTCTTCTGTCCGAGGGCGCGGCGGATTGCGCCGAGTGCCAAGCGACCCGCTCGTTCTTCGACACATTTTCACGCAAGCATGTGATACAAAACAGGTCTCAGGTGCCCACGGTCCAGAAGGTTGACGATTGTCCATATGGATGCTGTCATCAATCATAGTGAATGTGATATCCATATCGATTTGTGAGTCGATTTGGACTCAAACTATCATCTCATCCTCGCTGATGCCCATCCCTCTTCAAGTCGGTTATTACCCTCAGCACAGTGTCAGATAAGAACTCCATCGATGATGATTGGCTATAATCGACTCGTCCCCACAGGAAGTTCCTGTCAGGAACTCGTGAAAAAGGACAGGCGGCAATCCCGCAGCGCAGAGTGATCGCAAAGCTCACGTATCCCAAGCGACCTGGCAAATCGCGACCACGGTTGTTGCACTGTGCAGTCGCCAGTTGGACTCCAAGACCGCAAGTCAACAGTATTCCATAATCGTAGCCCTGATACTAGTATTTCTGGGGGGAGACCCCCAGACGCCCCACAAAGAGGAACTCCAAGCAACTTGAGCCAGGGTATCCGCGAGCAGGGTTTTTCGTCGCTGGGCCCGCCTCCGCAAATACCGCGCGGCCCTGCTTCGCGGGCACCCCGCGTGGGTTTGCTGCGTCCACGCTCCTCACCCCGCTCGCTCCCGAAGGGAACCCGCTGAACTGCACAAAAGTTCGGCATGCTTCGTTTCTCGGAACATGAAATTTAGGTTTTGTTCAGTGACTGTGTCGACTGACACAGTATAGTGGCATGCCGTATGACATCTAGATCACAGTCCGTGAAAGTGCGGGGCGTTTAATATCAGCCAATCAACGAGCCGTATTTCGCAATTTAGTCCCACCTGCTCTCTGCTGCGCTTCGAGAGCTGCACCATTGACAGGGAAAATGCTGTTGCTCCATCGCCGATGGACGATCGTCGCGCCCGCGTCGCCACGGCTCTGGTGGCCGTCTCTGTCCACAGCTACGGCCTTTAGCTCTTCGTGGTATAGCTCTACGACGTCGCCTGCGATTCGCAAGAAGAATGACCGCGATTTCGCGCGGCTCGTGCCGGCAGTAGAAGCCTTCCACGCCAGCGCCGGCCACTGGATAGTGCCCTACCACTTCCCCATTCCATCGCCCACTGGAGAAGAGAAGAAATTTGTCCGCACTGTGCGAGTCGTGGGGCTTGTGGAGGATATGATCGAGATCGACTGGCCGCAAGCCGCTGCTGGCATGAACGTGGGCCGTGTGCTCAACAAGTTCATGAACAACCCGGTTTACAAGGACGAATACCCCAAGGTCGTGACCGAGCTACGCGAGATCGGCTTCCCTGTAGACGACGATTGGCGAGAAACGGTGTGGAAGCAGAAAAAAATCGCGGCGCTGCGTACTTTCTACGAGATCCACGACCACACGCACGTACGAATCGACTACGTTGTGCCGCGGGCCGAGCCGTGGCCAGTGTGTACGTGGGGCTTTGGCCTCGGCAAGATGGTGGATTTCTTGCGCCAGCACTACAAGAGCTTGAACGATGACGAGGTCACGGACCTGGAAAGCGTCAAGTTTCCCGTGAACGCGATCGACTTCGAGTGGTCCGAGA
Source organism: Pythium brachiatum (assembly GCA_023337615.1). Taxonomy (NCBI): domain Eukaryota; phylum Oomycota; class Peronosporomycetes; order Pythiales; family Pythiaceae; genus Pythium; species Pythium brachiatum. Next base: position 21,323 of record JAADXI010000362.1, on the reverse strand, counting down.
TGATCCTGCCGGCGCTTGAAGCCTATGCGCAAGTGCACGGCCACTGCCACGTGGAGAAGAACTTTAAGGTGCCTTCAGAAGCACCGTGGCCAAAGATAGCGTGGGGGCTCAAGCTCGGCATCGCTGTCTCCTCGATGCGCCTTGTAGGCACGTACTCGGCGCAAGCGACGCGAGATGCGGAACATCTCGACGCCATCGGTTTTATCTGGAGCAGCATGGCGACCCACCGGTGGGAAGAGTATGTGATGCCAGCACTCGAGGCGTTTGCCCGCATCAACGGAAGCTGCAAGTACATCCCGATGAAGTACGTCATCCCTTCGGAAACTCCGTGGCCTGAGAAGCTCTGGGGATTTCAGCTCGGGAGTCTGGCGAACAACATCCGTTACAAAGGATATTACGCACACCAGATCACGCGCGACCAGCAGCGCCTGAAGGAGATTGGCTTCAGGTGGAAATGAGGCATCCCAGTAGACGCGAAAGGCAGTCAGAAGTAAGCTGATCAACAAACGAGTCTCCGAATATGCGGGGGGAAGTGCGGTGTTTCTGTTGAGTAGTATCTTTACACTGGCCGCTGCAGCAGCAACAGATCCAAACGGACATCATCCCGGAAGCGAGGATCCATGGAAACACACACGCTTGCTTTCAACGTTTCGTCTTGTTCGCCTGCGTCGCCTTTCTCACAGAACGCGCTCCCTTGGAGTGCTAGCTCGGCACTCGCTGGACTTGCATGAACCCAATCCACCACCCACGAGGGCAACGCACTCACATTGGAGCGTTCCACAATCAAGGCAAGCAGTCCCGTCGTGTCCCAGAATTCACTAGGGAGACGACGGAGTGGGTTCTCCGATAGCCGCACCATTGATGGGGAGTTCGTGCGGAATAGCGCATCGTCCAAGACTTCAATCCGGTTGCCGAGCAGCGACAGCTTCGAGATCTTCAGCTCTCGAAAGGACTCGGGCAGCTCCGTGAGCTGCGCGTACTCCAGCCACAACGCCCCCCATGGATGCTGCCCCCACACGTGGCCGACGTTGGACTGAAGCACACTGAGGTTGCTTCGGTGGATGATCATATTGAGCCCCAGCGGCGTACGCTCGTGGAAAAGTCCAGCAGGAAGGCCAGGCCTGGCGGTCGAGAAGTTAGTCAGCACCATTTGAACCTGCGCGAGTGTCGGGGTCTTGGTGAGCGTGACGGCCGCCGAGCTGTTCCACTCGACCAGCGTGCTGTTAAAGGTCTCAATGGCCCGCAACATTGAAAAGCTCGCGACGATCGGCGACATGTGGAGTGCCTCACAGTGGCTGAAAATGACTTTCGTGAGCACGGTCTTGTCGAGCTGCACGAGCTGCTGCGTCATCACATCGCTAGCGCCTGGGTCGCCAATGCGGTAGCAATTCACGCGAAACACAGAGCACGGGTATCCATTGGGCAGCCACGCATTCACGCGCAAGTCACAGCCGTCCAGTGTCTGGTTCAGACGGCTTTCTGTGCCAAAATGCAGCACCAGAATGGCGATGACCCACAAAAGCATGATCCGGTCAATCACAGTCGACGTGATCGAGGAAAAGCGCGCACGAGACGACGTCGATGCAGCTTCCATCACGAGCTGCGTGCGCCGCCGGCGGATCGGCCGTATGGACAGCTTCGACGGTCTCGCTGCACCCGACTTGACGCGAGTGAGCACTGGCAGTTTCTCAACGGTAGCCACGCGGCTTTGAGAGGCGTCGCTCACGGTCCGCGTGGACGAGATTTCGTACTGGCGGGACTTGAGTCGCACGATGCTCTTGATGGAATCGATCGTGAAAATGCCCAGGACGTGTGGGAGAAGTGATGATACATAGTCCATCTTGGAGCTCACGAGTGCCTGGCGCGCATTGGAGACCGTGTGGGCCACCCACGCATCATTGTACGTGAGCTCATCCGGGAAGCGGCCGATCGTTGAGTCGAACTGACCGAAAATCGACGCCACGATCCAGATCGGCACGAACACTGCGATGCCAAAGTCCACCACAAGGTCGACGCCCAAGTTAACAAGCCGCCGCAAGCCGATCTTCTTGCGGAACACGTAGTCGACCACGGGGGTGTACACGCAGTTGAGCACGATCATCGCGACGACGACCCGGTTGATCGCACGGTTCGGCACGGAGCGACTGAGCGTGAACGCCTGGTAGGTCTGCATGACGACTTCAAAGAGCTGCTTGGCGTGGAACGTCGCGTCGAAGAGGTTGCCACGAACGCTGAGCAGGTGGTCCAAGTAGTTGTGCCAGACGCGGATGGGTGCCGTCGTCGTAGTCGAGATGAACAGCGCGATGGACGACCGTTTACGATCTTGCGGTTGATTCGCGATGGACTGAAGCGTGAACACTTGGTCGAACTGCGTGTCGTAGCCGAACGTGAGTCTGCCGCCGAGAACCGAGAGCACCACACTAGCGACGATCGCGAAGACGTGGGTCAGCGCAACAATGAGGTAGCTCCACCCCGTCACCGCCAGGATACTTCGCGGGATCGCGAGCAGCCACACGTTTTCATACACGCGATCGTTGCCGAGAAAGAGATGCGCCAGTCCCGCGAACCCCGTAAACGCGGCGCTGACGAGATGGTAAAACTGCGCCAACCACCAGCACGTGTAGAACGCCCACGGCGGCAGTGCCACATCGTAACTGCGGCGCACGATACTCGATGTGGAGCGTAAGAGGCGTCGATTCAGTGGATGGGGCGGGGCAGCGGGGGCTTCTGGTGGAGCGCTTCCATGTGCCTGGTGGTCGTGGAGGTGGCTGCTGGTTTCAGTAGCTGCTAACTCCGCAACCGTGGATGCATTCAGGAACACTCGCATCGACATCACCACACCAATATTTATCTCCTGATGAAAACTCCGGTTTGGTGGGTTGCCTTGGCTTGAGACGCGACGAAGCAGAGTGAGGCTGCCAACTCCATCTTGAGCTTGTCATCTTGGCATCTTGTCGGCTATTTATCGACGAGCTATTCCAGGCGTACGACTGATTGCCAGCCCAGGATCCAGTGACTCGAGCACTGCTGGCTTGATACGTGGCGCAGCAAGTAGACTTAATCGTTCGAACATTACAAGGGCCGTTGCTCACGCAGAAGATCCAGTCGAACATCATCGCGCACGCGCGGGTCGATATCCTCACAGAACACCGCCGTGCTGCTGTTGCGTTCACCGCTGCCCTGGCAAAACGGACTGTCTCGCAGTAGCAGAATGGGATTGCCGTGCACCGTCTTCTTCGGACCCGATGCCCACCACTGTTCCAGCCACGGAGACAGCTCCGTGACGTTCGTTCGCTCAGCAAAAAGCTGGGACATTGCCTTCACGCCGTGGAAATCCCTTGGAAACGCACGCAATGGGTTGTCCGATACCCGCAGCCACGCAGGGCTGTGCGTCTTGAAAATCGCGTCGTCCAGTCTCTCAATCTGACCGCCCAGGAGCGAGATCTTGGTGACTTTGATCTCTCCAAACGAGAGCGGCAGCGTCTTGAGCTGCGTCATCTCAAACCACAACGCGCCCCAGCGATGCGTACCCCATACGCGTCCAATATCATCGGGAAGTGCACTCAAATTGCTTCCGTGGATGACGACGTTGAGACCGATGGGCGTGTTGCTGTGGTAGAAGCCCTTTGGAAGCTCTTCGATCGTAGAGAAATTGGTCAGCACCAACTGGACTTGCACCAGCGACGGCATCTTGCTCTCCGTGACGGCCGCGGAGGCGTCCCACCGCGCGATCGTGCAGTTGAAAGTCTCGATAGATCGCAGTGACGAAAACTGCGTGATAATCGGAGGCATTTGCAGTGCTGGGCAGTGGCTGAAGATGAGCTTCGTGAGAGTATCCGCGTCTAATCGCTGTAGTATCAGCGCCATGTCACCACTTGCACCGGCGCTTCCTACTCGGTGGCAGTTCACTTGAAACACTGAGCATGGGTAGCCGGCTGGTAGCCAGGCGTTTGCATGAACGGCACAGCCTTCGTGCGTCGCATCCAGCCGATCCTCGGCTCCGAGGTGAAGCACGAGCACCGCCACAGCCCACAGCAACAGCGCTCGGTCGACAACGTACGAGACGCGTTCGCCCTTTGGGACGCGCGGGATCAAAGCGTTCCACAGCGTACGACTGCGCGTGTTTCCAGCCAGAGCGGTGCTCGTCTTCGGTGCTGGTTCTGGCTCAGGCACTGGCGCGAGTGGTATCGAACTCACTTGGCTATCGTCCAAGTCCGTGGTGGCCATGTAGTTGTATTGCCGACGTCGTAGCATGCTCTTGATGATATCCATACTCAACAAACCAACCACGTGAGGAAACAGCGACGAAACGTAGTCCGTTGGAGACGTAACAAGTGCTTGGCGGCCGTCGGAGATGGAGTTGGCGACCCACACATCGTTGTACGTGAGATTCGAGGGAAACCGCCCGACGACCCAGTCAAACTGCCGGAGCATGGGGATCAAAACCCAGATTGGCACGATGAATGCGATCGCGAAGTCCACGATGATGTCGATCGTCAAGCTCACAAGCCGCCGCCGCCCCGTTTCCTTACGGACCAGGAAGTCGACCAACGGTGTATAGAGGCAATTCGTCACCACCATACCAACCACCAGACGATTGAGCCCACGGTTCGGCACCGAACGGCTGAGCGTGCGTGCCTGGTATGTCTGCAGCACAACCTCCACGAGTTGTTTGGCATGGAGTCCGTCTTCAAAGTACTTGCCGTGAACTGCCAAGACGCTGATTAAACTGCCGCGTAAAAATCGACCCACAACGTATCGAAGCTGTTTCTTCATTTTTTTCGGTCGAAACACGGACATTCTCCGCAGTGGTGGAGGGCGACGCACGCCTGGCGCTGCCGCCTTCACCTCATAGCCAAACGTGAGTCGGCGGTGGTAGATCGAGCGCGCTACGCATGACAAGATCGCGAAACTGTGCGCGACCGAAACGACGAGATAGCTCCATCCGGTGATGACGAGCAGCTCCCGTGGGATCGCCAGCAGCCACATATTCTCGTACACGTTGATATCACCGAGGAAAACGTGGGCACCGCCCGCGATGAGTGTGAACACGACAGTGAGGAAATGGTACAGCAGGATGAACCACCACCACGCGCGAAACTCCCGATCCGACATGTCAACGTAGTGCACTTGGCTCAACTTCGGAGTTGCAGTCGACGATCTGGAGATTGCTTCTGGTACGAGCACCGATGTGGTCTCTGGGTTCTGGAGCTCTGGAACAACCGCTCTGTCGGCTGCAGCCGCAGCATCAACGTAGATGCGATTGCCACCGTATCCCATCCTCAGCTTCAAATGACGACGCAGTAGAGTGGATCGCGTCAGCGAGCGAGATGCTCGCGTACGCTGCGAAACCCGATTGAGACTCTGGACTTCAGTGTGGCTGTCAGCATCAGCGACAAGAATGGGAACTCTCGAGAACGCTTCAGAAATAGCCGCGTCGGGCGGCTGCGACGTTGTTCTCCTGCGAGTTGAAGTGGTGCCGGTAACTTACATTGGTCTCTGCGCCGCGATCAGCTCAAATCGGAAATCTTGCGCCGCTCGGGCAGTCACATCGTGACAAACCGCTTCAACAGCCACCGATACTGTCGAGTCGAGACACACTGGGCTTCCGCGCAACGACAGCGACATCGGGGTCTTCGTCTTTTTGCCCACACGTACAGACAGCGAGCTGAGCCAGTCTGGCACCGCTGCCACCAGTGTTTGTTCCGCGAGAAATACCTTCAAACCTGATAGATCACCGGCCAGAAGTGGTAACTCGGTCAGCGGATTGTCCGAGAGACGAACCATCGAGAGATGTTTCGCGTTGGTAATCAGCAAGTCCTCGGGTAGATGCGCGAGCTGGTTCCCGACCAACGAAAGCTTGGTCACACGCAGCGCCGAAAACGTCAACGGAAGAGCTTTCAGGTTCGTCAACTCGATCCACAATGCGATCCACCGCACGCTGTTGCCCCAGGATTTGTCGATGTCCTCTGGCAGCTCGCTCATGTTGCTGCGATAGATAACTAGATTGAGATCCCGTGGTAACCCATCGTGAAGAATGCCCACTGGAAGCATGCCGTCACCACTCACGTTCGTGGAGATCAACTGTAGCTGGACCATGCGCGGCATCGCCCACCGCGTTAACGCTGATTCATGATCCCACTTCGATATCGTGGAGTTGAACAACTCCAACGCCCGAAGGTTGTTGAACTCGGTCACCACTGGAGGAACTTGAAGCGATGGACAGTGGCTGAAGATGATCTTGGTCAAGGAGCTGCGGTCAAACTTGCTCAGCACCACCGCCATGGTATCATCTTGGCCGTCAGTGCCTAATCGGTAGCAGTTGAGTTGCGCGACAGTGCACGGAGATCTGACCGACATCCACGGAAGTACGTGCAGTGTACAGGACGAAAACGGCGACTTGGCGTCCGATTCAGCGTGGAGATGAAGCGACACCACGACAATAGCCCACGCTATCGCAACAATGTTCATAACCTCAGCTGCTCGCCGGCTGCGAAGGACCTTACGCCAAGTGCGGCGCACCACTCCCACCTGTGAGGAGCGACGCCTTTCAAGCGTCGGGATAGTCGACAGTAGGACCATCGAGCCATCCGAAATCTGTGTGGACGTGGATCGCAGGATATCTTTGACCGTCCGGATCGCGAGAAAGCTCATGAGATGCGGAAGCAGCGACGTCACACCGTCGATTGCCGAGTTCACGAGTACCTGCCGTCCCCCTGCCGTCGTGATTGCTACCCACTGGTCATCGTACGTCAGCTCCTGGGGGAATCTGCCAGCAGTGTAGTCGAAATCGCGCATTGACGGCGCCAACACCCACAAGGGAGCAAGCACAGCGCTTACAAAGTCGAGCAGCAACTCGACCACGAGGTTTGTCAAGCGGCGCAGTGCAGGTTTGCGTCGAAGGAGATGGTCGATCACAGGCGCGTTGACGCAGTACAACACCAGCGTGCCGACCACAAGCCGGTTGATAGCTCTCTCTGGTAAGCTCCAGCTGATGATGTAAGCTTGGTATGTCTGCGACGCAATGTCCGCAAATTGCTGCGTACGGAGCATGAACTCGAAGTACAGGCCCTGAGGGCCGAGATAGCCGCTCAGCCCGAAGATTCGCTCCCACGCACGACGGGGAGGACCAAGCCAACGAGCAGTTCCTTGGCGTATGGCTTTGGGTATTGCACTGAACGATGGGTGCGTCGTGGCTTGACTAGGGGCGATGGAGAAGGCGAGCCGGCGCTGCACCAGCGAGTGCCAGAAGATCTCGACGAGAGCGGAAATGTGAAGTGCCGCCACGAAGAGGTAGCCCCATCCAGCGACAAGGAGAGTTGTCTGAGGAATCGCCAGCATCCACGTGCTCTGGTAAACTGCCGGGGCACTAAGTGCGAGGTGGGCGACACCGCATATGATCACGAAAGCCGCGCTGACTGTCTGGTACAACACGACCAGCCACCAGCACAGAAGGAACGCGAATGGCGACAGCGTCACGGTCGTCTTACTCGATGATCGGCCAGCACTGCCCACAGTCGCCATACGAACTTGATTCCTTGTTGAAGGGCCGACATAGGGAGTTGTCTTCATATTGTGTTGCGCGGATCTGGCACCGCTTCCGCCGCCGCTGGTGCTGCCGCTGCTCGATCTGACGCTTCGGTCGTTCGTTCACGTGTATGGCAATGACGGCGCGCTTCACCTATGCAACATCCTCCCCTGATGTCCGTCTCGAAAGAAAAGCAACGTCCTGGTCTGCTCAGCTATTCTTACCAGCGTTCGTTTGGCGCTTCACGAACTGGATTTTGTATCTTCACATCACGTTGGATATACTTGTGCAAATTACTGACGTGGATGCAGGGAGTAAACGATGTCGGAGCCTTCGTCAATGTGTTCATTTCCACTCCAAGTCGTACGGCTGACGACGATTTCACTGCCACAAGCAAGCGATCAGCAAACGGATCGACCGCAATTGACGTCGCTCTGGTCGGCAGACTCGCGGTGCTGACTGGTGTTCCGTCGATCGTGCGATATAGCGACAGCTTATCTTGCGTTGCAGCACCAGTGGAGGCGACAAACTCGCCATTCGCAACGAAGCACGGATGGAAAATCGAAAAGCCATGCTCAGGTGACGATGGAGACGTGTCGATAGCGACCAGCGGCTTGCCAGGTCGACGCAGATCGTACAGGTGCATTTCCGGATCGTAGCTTGCTGTGAGAAGCAGGTGCTCTTGCATCGGGTGCCAACTGACACTGTTGATCACGCGGACATGGGCGTCGTGGATCTCTTGAGACGCTCGCGCATTCTTCATCCGCGCGTCGTACACACGCACCACGCGGTCGGAGCCACCGGAGGCAAAGCACGACCGCTTGAGAGCACTGAACCGTACGCTTTTCACGACGCCACTGTGGTCTTCATAGCGGCACTGGACGCTAAATAAACCGTCGCCCTTGCCGAACAACGAGAGCGCGATGGTCGAATCCTTGGAACACGTCACGACTTGGTCGCCCAGAACATCCATCCCGTTGATGCCACTTCGGTGCAGGCCGCGTGAAGCCATGAGCTCCTTCGGCGTGGCATCGTTGCTCTGATTCAGGTCCCACAGCTTCAGCACGCTGTCGTTGGCGGCACTCATCAGCAAGTTCTTGCCGTTGGGTGTACTGCGCGTGAGGCTGAGACACGAGACCCATCCGTGATGAGCTTGGAACGACATCAGCGGCGCTGTCGCGTCAGCGTCTTGGCGTTCACGCGGCACTGATGGATACACTGACACGTGGCCTTGGTGGCCGCCTGTCGCGATCAACGCGTTCTCCTGGAACGGGCTGAAGCTGATCGTGTAGATCTTCTTCAGCGCAGGGTCCTGGTACGTGTCTGCGGCTGCGGACGAGTCACGGAACCCCACGAGCGATCGGCTTCCGGCGCGAGGCTTATATGGTCTGAGATCACCAACGCGCACGGACGTGCTGGAGCACGTATAGCGAAATACACTGGATTGTTCGTACTGGAGCTCCGGCTCGTCGTCTTCATCACTGTCTTCCCATGCTTCCTGGATTTTCCGCTTCAATTCAAGCACCTCCTTCTCCTCCGCAAGCCGCCGCAATCGCCGCATCACTGGCAGAGCTCCATCATCTCCTTCTCTTGATCTCTTGACCGTTTTCGAAGGTTTTGCGGCCGTTTTCCCACCACCGAAAACGTTCTTCTTGGCTTGTTTCACGCCCAATTGCTGCAGAAACTGCGCGTTCTGAGCCATACGCGCAAGGCGCTTGCGCTCGTACTCTGACACATCGGATTTTCGCTCTTCGTCTTCTCTGTGGCATCCTTCGCGTCAGTTCTTGTCACGTTGGATTTCTCGTCATTGCGAGCCTCCTGCTGAGCCGATTTCTCCGCTTCCAACGCGACTGGACCGCTGGCAGCTAGCGCACATACTTGCTTGCCATTCAGAGGCTTCAAGTCCCGCACAAAACCTCCGCTTGGCCCCGCCACCGCCGCCTTTCCTCGCTGCATATTGCCGGTCATTCCGAGAGTGGTGTGGACTTTCCCGCGTGTTTTCCTCGGTGAAGAATGATTGTCTGTGGGTTTGAACACTGAATGAGAACCAGGTGAGGTTATTTAATCACCAGTTCCAAATGTGGGTGGGTGGTGAAAATGGAAATTCACGTTAGTGGTGTCATGCTAATTGATATGTGAGACCGTGGGTGTTTTACGGTTGACGATTCGTGAGGCTGAACTGCATGGGGTAGGCCTCAAACGCAGCGTCTTCTTTGAGTCGGCACGAGAGCTTCAGGCCTGGAAGAGCTGAGCTATTGCCACTGGCGAGACGATTCTCACAGAACACGCTGCCTCCAGCTGAGACTGTGATCGTAGATTCCTTTGTTTTGGCTCTAAGATTCCCTTCTTCCAGCAGCCACGCTGGTAATTCTTCGATCTCCGTGTAGTCCAAGATGACCAACGTGAGTGCATCAGTAGATCCGACGCTGTCTGGCAATTTCTTGATGGGATTGCGAGCCACGGAGATGACGGAGTACCGGTTTCCAGCGAGTAGAGTGTCCGGGATATCTGAGATGTTGTTGCCCAACAAGGAGAGGATGTCCGGCCGCATTTGTCCAAGCGTGGACGGCACTTGAGTGAAGAGGTTACGTTCCGCGACAACCCGCACTTGCTTCTGCCATTTTGTGTGGAGATCTTCGGGTAACGTTGTCAAATTGGTGTCGACAATGTTGAAATTCCGAAGCTGGCGTGGGAACGGCATCGACTGCAAACCTTCAGGTAAAGCTGACATGTTAAGCCGAACCAGCGTCAGGAACTGCAAGCTTCGGTGGTTGCTGTTGAGAAGAGCAGCGTCGGATCCCCACTGAACCAGCGTGCTGTTGGCGAGCTCGAGGCCCATGAGGTTGCTGAAAGTCGGAATCCTTGGTGGGATGGACAGCTTCGGGCAGTGAGCAATGATCAGCAGCGATAAGGCACCATAATTCAGTGGACGGAGAGCTGCGTCGATCTCGTCTGCAGCTCCATCGATTCCGCGACGATAACAGTTGATCTCAAGCACAGCACACGAGAATTCGTTCCCGAGCCACGGTCGCGAGCTCGATTTGCACCCGAGGCGTTCGATTGCCGACGCATTTCCACTGACTCGAGCAGCTTGAAGATGTGCGGCAAGCACGACAGCACCCCAAGCAGCAAAAGCCAGGTAGACTAGTCGGATTTCAAGCAGCTTGCTCGAGCTGTGGCTGCGCACCTGTCTGTCGTCCGCCGGCGAAGCTCGTGTCGCTACCAGTTCACTTGTTGCGAGTGTGTTAGACGCATGGACTTGGTTGGATGTTGGCTTGTGCTCATCGCTAATCGCGGGGAGTGCCAGTAAAGCTTCGACGTGCAGTAAGCAGCTTGCCATGCTGACGAAAGGCATCATCTTCGATGCAAAATCGAGCCAACTCATGACACAGATCTGCTGCACGGTCTTGATCACGTTGATGAGAAAGACGTCGTCGTACGGCGCATCGAAAGCGGCGTCGTCGACACTCTTCACATTGTTGAGCACAGTAGCAAGCACCATGGCGTACAGTGTCCACGCTGGAATCACCAGCGTGGATGTGAAATCCAGCACCAGATCGCTGAGCAGATAGCGAAGACGTTGCGTCGCAGGCTTGTGACGAGTCGTGGCGTAGATAATTGGTGCGATCCAGCAATTCGTGGTCAGCATTGCAACGTAAAACGAGTTGATGTAAGTCTGCGAGATGAGTGTGCTGCACTTGTAGGCTTGATACGTTTGGAGTCCGATTTCCACGAGTTCTCGAAGCAGAAACTTGGCCTCGAACACCTCGGTCGCTGATGTGGTTCTCCAAAGCTTCAGCCGCCAACAGCATCGAGCTTTCAGCTGTGTCCAGGATCGTTGCTTTGTCCTCATGCTATGACGACTGGGAAGCGCGAGGCGACACTGGTGTACAGATACACACAAGATCGAGAGAAGATGCTGCCAAAAGAACAGTGCGACGAGCAAATAGCTGCCGATCAGAACTGGAATATCGCGGACAGGAAGCATGCCGATCCCTTCAAGCAAGTATCCGCCGCGGAACATCATCCCAGCATAGTAGAGCAAGGCGACGAGGAGTCCCAGAAGCCCGTTTAGCGTACAAACCAGTATGATCGCAATCCATACAAGCCTATACTGCCAGTTGGGCAGCCTCACATGCATCGCGTGCTGCTGGTGGTCTTCATCGACGCGCAGTTCGTGAAGCGCAGGCGCAGCCGCCTCTACTGGAACGATGCCCCGCATCACGAGAGGACAAAGCCGACAGTGCCAGCACCATGAGCCTTGAGCCTTCAGGCTAAATTGGGCGTCAAACGGAACGTGATTTTTGCATACGCTAAATTTGTCCATTCAGCTCCGAGCTGCCACGGACGTTGGGCCCTGCAGGAGATCCTGGACGCACTGCAATTCGTATTAGCCTGTTACACTTCCGTACTGGTGACGGCTCCTCGCAAACGAAAGTCGTATGACTGCAAACGCGACCCGACAGCGAGCAAGAGCCGATCGGTGGATGGATCAAGCGCGAGGCTGGAGGCTGTTCCTTGCAAGTCTCCCACGCTGATCTTCATTCCATCGCGGGTGCTATGGAGCGTGATCATCTTGTCCTGCTTCGTGGTGCAAGCCGAGACAACGTAGGCTCCACCAGCAACGAAGCACGGGTCGAACCCGGTCCGGTAATCCGAATTCTTCAGCTGCGAATGGGTGGTGTTCATCACCACGAGCGGCTTGGATGTGTAGCGCAAGTCAAACAGGTGCATGAGCGCATCTATCCCCGCAGTCAAGAGAAGGTGTCTTTGAGTCGGATGCCATCGAACGCTGTTGATCGTTCGAGTGTGTGCGCGAGAGATTTCTTGGGACGCTCGAGTGTCTCGCTCACGCGTGTCGTACACTCGCACCACGCGGTCCTTTCCAGCCGAGGCAAAGACATGGGGCTTCAGCGGTGAAAACCGCGCACTTCGCACGTGCCCGACGTGGGTTTGATACTTGCGAGTGACCGTGAGCGAGCGCGCACCTTCTCCAAACGACGAGAGCACGACCGTCGCATCCGTGGAGCACGTCAACAGTTGGTTGTTCTGGACTTCCATCCCCAAGATTCCTCTCGAGTGGAGTCCGTGGGACTTCAGGACTTCTTTTGGCACGCCCGAGTCGCTTTGATCCAAGTCCCAGAGCTTGACAACGCCGTCGTGCATCCCAGCGCTCAACAGCAAGTGGTTCACGTTGGCCGTACTGAGCCCGAGACTGAGACACGAGACAGACTCTTCATGCGCTTGGAACGACAGCATTGGAGGCGTCCACTCAACATCTTCCTCTCCAATCAGCAGATCCGAATACACCGCAACGCTGCCTTGAGTCCCGCCAGCCGCGATCACTGCATTCTCCTGGAACGGACTGAAGCCGATAGCGTGGATGTGCGTCAAGAACGGATCTTTGTACGTGTCGGCTGGCAATTGACGCTGCTGAAAACCCACGAGCGACCGCGTACGGCTACCAGGCGTTGGCTCCAGCTTCGCGTCCGGTGAGGAGACGCTGGAGCATGTGTAGCGGTACACATTCGAATCGTCGATCTGCACTTCCGACTCACCTCCGTCTTCTTCATCTTCCTCATCAATCACGTCGCTGCCATTCAACTCGTACTCCTCTTTCTTGCCAGCGATCCGTCGCGAGCGTCGAGATACACGAGGCGCACGCTGATCGCCGTCGTCTCTCACTCGCTTGGGTGGTCGTCCGACCTTTTTCACGCGCGCGACGCCACCTAACACCTCCCGCTGGGCCTGTTTCACGCCCAGTTCAAGGAGAAACTGCGCGTTCTGGGCCACGCGCGCGAGGCGCTTGCGCTCGTACTCCGACACAGTCGCCGTCGTTGCTGCGTCGCTAGAGGCCTCCTGCTCCACCGATTTCGCAGCTTCCAGCGTGGCAAAATCACCGCCGACTAGAGCGACCACGGGCTGTCCATTAGGCGGACTGGGCTGGGCTGGGACGCCATTGCTGGGGCGTGGCGACTGCTCTTCTTCCTGCATCATGGAGAAGACCTTGCAGTATTGGATGGTGTGCCGGGGTTTTCCCGCTTTTTTTTGACAAGCAAGAATGCATGTCAGCAAATTTCAAAACGTGGTAGTATGTGCAAGTCCATAACCAGAAGAAGAGGTTAATGTTTGACAACCATAGGAACGTATCATGACATTTGCATTTTGTTTTTAAAATGCAAATGTCACGATACGTTCCTATGGTTGTCGATTTGTTTGACTGAAAGTGTACGGGTAGGCCTCGAACTCGGCGTCTTCCTTGAGTCGACACGAGAGTTTCAGGCCTGGAAGCGTCGTCGTATCACCACTGCTGAGACGATTCTCACAGAACACGCTGCCTCCAGCTGAGACCGTGATCGTAGAGCCCATTGTCTTGGCCCTCAATTCGCCCTCGGCTAGAAGCCACGTCGGCAACGTCTCGATCTCCGTGTAGTCCATGATGACCATCGTGAGCGCGCCTACGGTTCCGATGTCGGCTGGTAGTTTCTTGATGGGATTACGGGCCACGGAGATGACGGAGTATCGATTTCCAGCGAGCAGATCGTCAGGGATATCTGAGATGTTGTTGCCCAAGACAGAGAGGATGTCCAGCCGCAGTCGCCCCAGCGTAGACGGCACGTGCATGAACCGAGACCGATCGGCATAGACATTGAGCAAACGCTGCCATTTGGTGTGGAGGTCTTCCGGTAGCGTTGTCAAATTGGTGGCAACGATATTGAAATTCCGGAGCTGCCGTGGGAACTGAGTCGCCTGCAGTGCATCAGGAAGCGCCGTCATATTGAGTCGAACCAGAGTCAAGAACTGTAGACTGGGGTGCTTGTCGTTTAGAAGCGCAGCGTCAGATCCCCAGTCAACGAGCGTGCTGTTGGCAAGCTCGAGGCCGATGAGATTGCTGAAGGTTTGGATTCGTGGAGAAATGGATAGCCTCGAGCAGTGCGCGATGATGAGCGAATTGAGAGCGGCCGGATTCAGTGGGCGGAGAATACCATCGATCTCGTCTGCAGTCCCTTCGATGCCCCGGCGGTAGCAGTTGATCTCAAGCACATTGCAGGAAAACTGGTCTCTGAGCCACGGCCGTGAACTTGACTTGCATCCGACGCGTTCGATCGCCATAGCATTTTGACTTGACCAAGCAGCCTCCAGATGTGCTGCGAGCACTGCTGCACCCCAAGCGGCAAACGCCACATAGACCATCCGCAACATCAGCAGCTTCCTTGAATGACCAAAGGGTACACTAACGTCGGAGGACTGTGTCGCCTCTCCTGTAGACGGAGCCGGTGCAGTCGCGGACTGCAGCACGTTGCCTGGGCTTGTCTTGAGTCCATTGTCACGCACCGGAGTTGTCAGCAATGCCTCGGCGTGAAGTAAACAGCTTCCCATGCTGACAAAAGGCATCATCTTTGACGTATAATCGAGCCAGCTCATCGCGCAGATTTGCTGCGCAGCCTTGATCACGTTAATGAGAAAGACATCGTCGTACGGTGCGTCGAATGCGAAGTCGGTGCCTTTTTGACGCTTCGCGTTTTCGAAAACTGCCATCAGAACCATGGCGTACAGTGTCCATGCAGGTATCAAAAGTGCGGAACCAAAGTCCAGCACCAAATCACTGATCAGGTAAAGAAGCCGCTGAACCGCAGGCTTGTGGTGAGTCGTGAGGTAGATGATTGGTGCGATCCAGCAGTTTGCCGTTAGCGTCGCGACGTAGAACGAGTTGATGTAGGTCTGGGAGATCAGTGTGCTGCACTTGTAGGCTTGATACGTCTGGAGTGCGATCTCCACAAGCTCTCGCAGCAATAACTTGATCTCGAAAGCCTCTCCGGTCGCTGTTTCTCTCCAGATGTTAGCCCACGACGGGAGCCACTTCTGGGGCCAACAACGCAGAGGTTGACATGCCCGTTCCTTCAGATGCGATGATTTGAACCAATACTTGGACGGAAACGCGAGCCGACGGTGGTACACGGAAGCAACCAGCATCGACAGAAGATGCTGCCAGAAGAACAGCGTGATGAGCAGGTAGCTGGCGATCAATATCGGAACATCCCGAAGCGGCAGCATGCCGATCACCTCGACCAAGTATCCATTGCGAAGCGTGAAACCCACGTAGTAGAGCGCGACGTACAGCAGACCGATCAGCCCATTCAATGCACACATCGCCGCGACGGTAAGCCACACAAACCGAAATCGCCAAGGCGACAGCGCCACCGACAGTGTGTGAGACCGATCCCCTCCGCCATGGTGCTCTTTGCGCGACGGCGTGGCGATATCTCCTGGCACAACCCCGTGCATCGCCATTGTGGCACTCACTCCGAGTGTAGACCGAGGTGAAGTCAGCCCCAATGCTGCTCAGAACATGCTGGGGCTAGCTGCGCTGGCTAAATCGAGCTGCGAGGAGCCCGACTTTTAATTAGCATCCAGCCTCCACACGAAGCGTACAGAAGCGTGAATGCCTTCAGTGACGAGGGAGGGCCGGTAGACGAAGATGACGATTGCGTTTGGCCTGGTGTACCATGTCACACGCTGGGGACGAGTCCCACGCGTAGCCTTTCGGAGTGGCGGAGCAAACAATTCAAACGTGCACACGCTGGTCGTCAGCATCAACACGCCAGACGGATCCAGCGGATCGAGGAGCTCACTTGTCCGAATGCGTACGTAAACTTGAAATATTGATCAAATTTTACAGGTAAGTTCTGTACTGTTCTGGATTGTTCTCGAGTGCACAACGAACTTCAAGAATGTATTATGGAGGGTTAGCGGCGTGTCGCATATTGACCGTCGCATGGCTATGACGCAATCCACTGGTTTATTGAAATCCGACCATCACTCATCGGAGTGATGGTGTGGCTCTGTTTCATGTCGCAGATTATTTGAGGAGCTTATGTCCAGAACGTTCACTATGGAATTCGCTCTTCAACGCAGAGAGCTCGTCGTTCCGACCCCAAGCGAATCAACGCCAGACCACATTGCGACCAGCAACAGCAGCGCCAGTATGATACAGACGATGACGATGCAGCGCACTACGCTCTCTTCGTCGTCGTACCTCTTCACGAAGGCGGCGACAGCGCAGCCGCAGCGCCCGAACAGCGCCGCTGTGCACCCGACCACGACGAACTTCATGTCGATCCACAGCCCGGACCGTAGCGTCATACTGTGTCGGTACCCAAGCAAGCTCTGTGAGAACCACCGCAGTGAGAAGCGCGGCGGCGGCCTCCACCGCTTCTGCGCGTACCATCGCGAGCGCGCGAATATCAACCAGCGACGCGTGGATCACCGGCGGCGCCTGCGCAAGCAAGGGCTTCCAGTGCCGCCCATCGACAGATCAGCAGTGCACTCTGCGCCTACCACGCCTACCAGCACAGATGCGAAAGTCAAGCGGGAAGCGATTGAGCGAGAGGCACATGACCATGACGATGAGCTCGGACTGATATCGCTGGAGGGAGATCTATTCGATCAGATCGATGCGGCGCAACCGCTGCTTCCAGATCTGACTGAGTTTGATCTTCAAGAGCTGATGCGTTTGCTGGAAGAAGATGAAGACGAAACGACGGCCATGTCAGCGTTTTCAATCAAAGGAGAGCCTCAAGATCCCCAAGACGAGCAGAGCCACCGACCACGGTGGTGATGTTTAAAAACAATGGGGCTCCATATATCAAGCCACAGGAAATCGAGCACACAGTGTGAAGCATAATAATAAATAGAGACCTCGCGTCTTACTAGAGAACACGCATTGGCGTCGCATGACGGAAAGGAATTGGTGAAGACCAGCATATGCATCATTTCCCTGGCCTAAACCTCAAACTATAGTGTGTCCACGCTAATTCGGATAACTAAATTAGGTGTACCACATTAAATACGAATCCTTACCTGAGCCCTCTCGTCCAATGGATCGTCAGCAACGCATCACTGGCCAGTGGCCACAACCTGCGACTCGCAGTCTGCGAGCCTTCGTGAATCGTGAGAGGACTCCTGCGCTCATTGGCATTCTGCAATCTTCCAGACCTCCAGCACTAGTAGGACATTGATAGGGTTGTCATCTCGATGGAGAACCATGCGAAGTGATGTGTACACAGTCTTCTTTCGCCTGAGCGCCCGCTTCTTCGGAGGCGCGGACACTGCTGACATAAGACTTCCGCTGAATTTAACGCTGATCACATGCGATTCTCCATCCATTCAATCAACCTCAGTAGCCGTAGGGACTTGCGCCATGAGCTCCTAGTAGTATTAGTGCGATTACAGTTTGCACAGGGCTTTGGTGGACCCCACATTGGTGGGCTGGCCGTCGACTTTACCGAGCAATTGTAATGGGTGTTGTACTAGTACTAGGAGTGCCCAAATTTGCTCACATGAGCTGCAGCACTTCTGGTGCTTTTTGCTCATGGTACACTGGACTTGAGTAAGGCGAGCTGCAGCAGATGTATCATCGTCATTCGAGGAGTAAACCACGCATACTACTATAGACTTGGGATCGCAGCGTCTTCAAATAGCTGTGGTGTTCAAAGAACACGATAGCGACCTCGTTGATCGGCCAGCTGTGATCAAGTGAAGGCCTGTAGTCCAAGTAGTCTAAGCGGCTACTGCCAGGTCGATGCGCATCGCATCGCACGCGGTGGTGGCGCCCCGCCGGAGGCAGAGCGTGCATCAGTACCATCTCGTGGTCTCCCCGACTCAGTTTGTGTGCTGCTGGTGGGGCGTGCTGCTGCTCCAGCTTCTCTGCGCCACGTTCCTGCTCGTGATCGGGTTCGTCCACCTCTATATCGCCCGTGGAAGCGTGTACCCCAACGTGTGGCTGCTCCGCGTACCGCAGCCAATGCTCAAGATTGCCGGCGTGAGCTTCGTTGCTGTCGCACTCCCGCACTTGGTGGCGATCGCCAGAGATATGCAGTACTCCTTCTCCTGCCGCCGCTTGACGTTTCGTTCAACGCCAAGAGAACTGTCCAAGCAAATGACTCCCAGCCTGGCCTCGTTTCCTGGGGCTCTGGGGCCTGACAAGACAGCAGTAACACAAAACTCGCGTCTCGCGCAGATCAAGGACACAGTGGGGCGGCTGTGGCATGAGTACTTTGATGCCAGTGGTGAGTGCTTTGAAGTCGGTTTTTGCGTGCGCCAGGCTATCGAAATCGCAGCACAGACGTACCAGGCGTACCTCTTCAGCTGGGCAGTGCCCGCCGTGCAGCTCAACCGCGTGCTCGTCGCGTTGGTCTTGATCAACTGCGTGTACCCGACTGTGCTCAAGACACTGTTGCAGCATCGGTCAGGTGCGCACCGTGCAGCCGTGCTTGGGTTGGATCTCGTGATCGATATCACTGCATCCGTGGCGATCCCGCTCTCGATTCTTGTGCCTCACATGGTGGAATTCGACTGGGCCAACAAGATGTATCCCGACAAACTGCGATTCAACGACGTGTGGTTCACGAAGACGCTGTCCGAAGCGCGCCAGACTATGGTCACGTCGCCACTCGACTATATGTCGTCGCTCGTGCCTCTCATCGCGGCGATCGACAGTCTGAACTCCCTCAAAGTTGTGCTTCTGCGCCTGAGAAACGAAGTGGTGGTGTCCGATGCATCAGTGGATGTCACTGGCAGCACTCCAATGCACAGCGCGCTCGCTTCCGCCAAGCCAAGGTCCAAAATCGTTCGTATCTTTGACCGCATCACGGTTTTGTGGGCAATCGGAGTCGCAATTTTCCAGCTTCAAGCTGAGGGACGATCGTCCAACACCCCCACTGCGATTTGCGATTTGCCCATGACGCCGTGGTTTGCCCACAACATGTCCTGCGCTGTGGTCGACATCAACTGCTATCGCAATGGCATTAGAGGTTCACGCGCCGAGACCACGTCAATACTGGAGAAACTCGATCGATATTCGCTCATGAGATTGCTGTTCAGCCACTGCCCGGAACTTGAGATCCCTTCGATCATCACCGAGTTCTCATATCTCCAAGGCGTGCAAACACTCAACTGTAGCATCACCGAGTGGCCATCGAGCGCAGCACCCAGCGAGAAGAAGCAGGCCAAGCTGGCAGAAGTGTTTCTGTACGACACCAATTTGACCGAGTTCCCACGCGGGCTTTTGCAAGGCGATCTACCAGTACACCTCAGCTTCGTACTACACAACAGCAACTTGACCCAGCTACCGGAGCACTTTGGAGACGCCTGTATCGGCCACACGTGGTTGCATTTCTATCTGGAGCACGTACCGCTCACGTCGCTGCCAGGCTCGTTCCACCATGCGTCGGTCTCATCGTTGACACTGTACGACACGAAGATCGAGACGATACCCGACGATCTGTTCCACAACCAGCACTTCGCTCGCCTGTGGATCTCTCAGAACCGCCTACTCTCCAAGCTACCAAGCGACGTTGGCAGCCTCGATATGCTCGCGATTCTTTACGCGGAGCACACGAACGTGTCGGAGCTGCCCGAGTGGTTCGATCCGTGGTTCAAGATGAAGCTGAGCGACGCCAGTTCCGAGAAAGCGACAGCGTTTGTGTCATTCTACGGCAGTCCGCTTTGCAACGAGAGCTTGAGTAGCATCCCAGTGGAGCTGTGTGGATCGGTTGGCTCCGTTGAGACCGAAGACCATCGATACAGCGTCGTCCGGAGTCTTCGGCCAGTGTGATTTGAAACCTCCAGGATGCAGCGCTGTATTTGCGTCATGTAGCCATTTTTGGTATTTACGGATTGAAAAATCCATATTTTAGTCACCTCGATTTTGACTTGCGTTCACTATGCTCATGTGGGCCGCTCACAGCAGCGGCTCATCGAAACGCGGGCCAGGGCTCAACATGCTGACGCGCGCGTGGCGTCTGCGCGTGGCTCCTGTGTTATCTGCGGCTGCTGCGCCACGGTGCTCGCTATGGGGATTGCCGTTGTCCAGGGGGCTCTCTTCATCGAGTGACGAGTCTCCTCTTGTTCCCAAGAAGCGCGTGCAAGAGACAGCGAAGGAACGCAAGATCCGCCAGGCGAGAGAGTTCCCACTGTTGCCGCAGTTGCTCACGATCTACAAGCAAGCCACTGGCCACTTCATCGTGCCCTACCATTTCCCCATCCCGCCATTAAATCCGATCGCCAAGTCGGAGGGCAAAAACAACAAGAAACGGCAGTACCGGTATCGATTCCCTGGTCTCGTGTGCGGTCTTGTGGGTGACGTCCGTGACATCCAGTGGCCTGATACAGCCAAGGGCATGAACTTTGGCCGTGCCGTCGACACCTTCTGGAGAAGCAGCGAACATCAACGAGACTTCCCAGAGGTGACGCGTGCGTTGATGGAAATGGGATTGTTGCAGAGTGGCGAGACCCGTCACCAGTTCGAGCGGAGAGAGCAGACGATGCCGGCGCTGCGCGTGTATTACGACATCTATGGAGATTCGATCGTTCCTCAGGACTTCATGGTGCCACGAGACGACGTCAAATGGCCGGTCCCCACAATGGGCCTGCGATTGGGACTCGCCGTCTTTCAAATTCGCCGAGAGTCCATCAAACAGAAGCTGCCAGCCCAAGAACTCGCCGACCTCCAAGCGATCGAATTTTCATTCGACGTGCACGAAACAACGTGGTCGGAGAAAGTGCTGCCGTCGCTCGAAGTATTCGCCCAAGTGTATGGCCGTTGCAGTGTCCCCCAAGTCTTTGTGGTGCCGAAGACGGAGCCGTGGCCACGGAAGACATGGGGTCTGCCTCTCGGACGGACTGTCAACGATATCCGGTGGGATGGTAACTTTGCAGAGCAAGTCGCGCGCGATGCGGTTCGCCTGAACGCCATCAAGGTCGTGTGGGACTATCACGAACACCAGTGGAGCGA
>JAADXI010000361.1:0-24123 GCA_023337615.1 Pythium brachiatum | reverse complement strand
TGTAGAATGTGCGACAGGTTTTCTACCAGGAGCAATGGCAGAGTCTGTAAAATGTGATGCCTGGGGTTGATGACCTCATCATTCTTTCTATCATGGCTACATCGCGTTGCACCTTCACTCCTGCCCAGTTCTTGACACCGTGAGTGCGGGTTTTCATGGAGGCAATCACAGTAAATGCTCGTCTATAAAGTGTTTGTGATCGAATCGCGGCTGCGACTACACTTTGTGGTCCTTGATGGGGTCCCAGCACGTGACCATGTAGCGGTCCAGCGCATCGAGCTCCGCGATCTGCTGCCCCGTGAGCTTGAGCTTGTACGCTGCGAGGTTTTCCTGCTGGCGATCGGCACGAACTGACTTGGGGATCGCGATAAAGCCCTTCGCGAGGCTCCACGCGATGTGCACCTGAGCTGGAGTGGCCTGTGCCTCCGCGGCGATCTTGGTCACGACCGGGTCCTTGAATTTGTAGGCGCGAGCGAGTGGCGAGTACGCCTCAAGGTAGATGCCCTGGGATTCGCAGTACGAAACAACGTCCTTCCGCGCAAGCCACGGATGCAGCTCGATTTGGTTCAGCACTGGTTTCACGCGCCAGCCCTCAGCCAGCTTCTTTAGATGGCCCTCGCCGAAGTTGGAGACGCCAATGTCACGCACGAGACCTTCGGCCTGCGCATCTTCAAGCGCACGCCACGCATCCGCGCGTCGGAAGGGACTTGAGGGTGCGTGGAGGAGGAATAGATCCACGTACCCTCCACCAATAAGCTCGACGCTCTGCTTGACTGCGCGCATCGTGTCGTGGAAACTCCACGAGCCCGCGATGTACTTGGTGGTCACGAAGATCTCCTCCCGTGGGATTCCTGAGTCGATGATCGCTCGTCCAACATCCGCCTCGTTCCCGTAGCCTTCAGCCGTGTCGATGTGGCGGTAGCCGAGTCGCAGTGCGCTGGCCACCGCGTTGTAGGTCTCCGTGCCAGGGCGGCTCTGGAACACACCCAGGCCGAGCGCCGGGATCGTGCGGCCGCTGGCAAAGGTCTTCGTAGGGACTGGTGCTGCCATTGTGGAGTCTGTTCCTCTCAGATACACTGGTGAGAAAGCGGAGTGAACGCTGTGTGTCACGTGTCGTATGGCTTGGTTGTGTCCAGGTCATGTTGCCTTTCTCCATTCTCTGGAGAGTACTTCGAAGTATAATGTTAGTTTCTATGAATTATGATAAATGTCCCCGATTAGCTCATCTTTTGATTCGGTAATCGGAGCGATGGGCTCACTGCACTGTCAACGACTTCACACCTGAAAACAGACTTTTTAGAGATTTTACATGGTATTTTTGGGATTTTGGCTGATAGGAAACAGGTTTTGACAGGACCTGCCGTCAACGATCATAGCACGCAGGAGCTTGTCTTGGAGCGATTGTAGCTCCTCAGTCTGCACCACGCGACTCAAAGTCGAGTGGTTTAGTAGTACAGCACCTTGCGTCCGTTCAGTGGCTGCGTCGGGCGGTTGTCGTGGCCGTGGTCCGCGGCTGGGCGGTCCGCGTACTTCTCAGCGAGACGCTTGAACTCTTCCACCGAGATCTCGAGCGGGTTGTTGATGACCCACCAGTTCACGATTTCGCTGCACGGCGGTGTGGTCAAGCTGCCGCGGTAGTTGAAGAGGTGGCTCTTGTGCACGACGGCGTTGAGCAAGTCAACGTAGTTGATGCTGTGTGGATCGTGGAATGCAAGGTGAGTAAACCAGTTTACAACCAGGATCCCACACACAAAAGCACACTTACCCAAGGTTGACTGGCACAACCGCACCTTCCTGGCCCTGGTTAATCGTGCTCCACGCGCTCTCGATCCATGCATTTTCCTGGACCTCCGGCTTCGCGCTCAACAGTAGGCCCGTGACGAGCAGGTTGCTGCCGCCGTCCTCCTTGTGGACAAAGTGGATCTCGCCGCTGTAGTGGTGGCCGTAGATCGTGTGCTCCGACAGCGTGTGGACGTGGAACTGAAGAAGCGTGTACGTCTTGCCGTCCTCGAGTGTGAGCGACACCTTGCAGCCTATCGAGCCAATAGAGAATTATCAGTGAGACGCTGTGAGCAAATAGTTCGTCGCTTCAACGTACCGCTGTCTCCGTTGAACTCCCACTTGTACAAGTCCTCGAGGGTCTTCAAGTTGAAGGTCTCGCAGTCACCGTGGAACTGGAGCGGGGCCACGGTGGTCGTGTTCCACAAGTTCACAATGTCGTCGCCCTTGTACTCAAGGTTGATCGGCGACTGGTGCGAGCCTCCGCAGTTCGAGTTGATCTCGCTCCAGCGCGATGGACCAAGCTGCGCAGCGCTGTCCTCGTGGTATCCCCACGGGTCCGCAGCGGACGCAACGCTGAGAAGCCCAGCGGCGAGTAAAGTACGCATTGGCGACCACACCATGGTTGTTGGATTGGGATGTTTGGGATTAGAGCTGGCAAATCGAGAAGTGGTTCATGTTCATGGAGACGGAGCCCTCACGAGTTGCAGCACTCCTCACCGCACGTTTACTCAAGTCGCCTGTTCACAGCCTGAGCCAATGGATTCCGCTCACACACTCGCATCTTCTCCACCACGGCGAGCAGGCGCTCAATCCTGAAAATGGACGGCTCGCAGTCACGCCAATGCGTCGCAGAGCCGCCCAAAGCGTCGCGTGGCCTCTCGTTTCCTTCTCGCGATCTTGCATTCCAGCCACCAATTTGCATCTTTGCTCGACGACCTTTCACCAAAGATCGTGGATAGATATCTTCCATCTCGTAGTTTACCGTAAGCTATCAACCCACACTATTTGTGTGCACCACACTATCACCAGGTTACTCTCAATGAGTGGACGGTCTTCTATTATAGTTGGTTATCAATTACCCACCAGTGGCGAAAATGACGGGACCAAGTGCCAGCGGCTTCACGCCTCCTCCGCGTGGCGGCGTGAATGTGGGCGGCGGCAGCTCCGTAGGACGCGCTGTGTTTGCGCTAGTCGGTGGCTTTGGTGGCGCATACCTGGGCTTCTACTTGCAGTCGAAATACATCGAAGAGCGACGGGTACGCACCACTGAATATCGGATCTCTTGACCTCAGCGGCTCTTCTCATTCTGTACAATGCGTGGTGGTTTCCATGATTCAGGTGCGCGTGCTGGTGGAGATCGAGGCACAGAAGCGATGGGAAGAAGAGAAGGCCGCGGCTGCCAGCAAATAGATACATACTCTTCACACGACGAAAAAGGCGGTATTGGTTGATGAAGATCATCCAGCGGAGACCGAGGCGGCGAGCGGCGCGGGCAACTGGGCAACTTCGCGCGTGGCGTTGAGCAGCGTGAGCATTTGCTTCTGCTGGCCCACGAGAATCTCCACGAGCTTGCGCTCCATACTCTTCAATTCACTTTCTTTTTCTTCGCGTCGCTGGCGTAACGATGCCAGCGTCTTGTCGATATTACGCTCTTCTGCCTTCTTCCGCTCCGCTTGCTCCAGCAGCGCGTCGAACTCTTCGTTCAGACGCCGTTTCTTCGCGACCGTCGCCATATTCAGGCTGCCATCACCTCCGGACGACAGACTGGACGAGGACGAGGACGATCCCTGCATCATGAGCTGCCGCAGACTGCTTTCCACGCTGTGGGCTTCGTGCTGGAGCTGTTCGATCTCCTTCTCCAGCGTGGTCTTGACCTCTGTTACCTCCTCCATTTGCTTCGTCACGATCGTGATCTCGTTCGAGAGAACCGAACTCGCACTTCGGTGGGCGACTAGCTCGTCGCGCTTGTAGTTGGTC
Organism: Pythium brachiatum; assembly: GCA_023337615.1. Classification (NCBI taxonomy): domain Eukaryota; phylum Oomycota; class Peronosporomycetes; order Pythiales; family Pythiaceae; genus Pythium; species Pythium brachiatum. Next base: position 20,364 of record JAADXI010000361.1, on the reverse strand, counting down.
AGCGTCTGCAGCATATCGCCATGGCGAGACTGGACTTGTGTCCACGTCTCTCGGATTTTGCCCAGGTCACGTTCCCACTGCTTCTTCTCGCGCTGCAGAGTGTTATCCACCTGATCGTGCTTGGCTTGTAGCTCCAGAAGCTGCTGGATGTGGCTGCTTTTGGCGTCCTCGAGCGTCTTCTTGGCGTGCATGATCAGCACCATCAGCTGGAACACCATGGACTTCTGCTGCTTTTTCAGATTTTCTTCCACGTCAAAATGCGCGTCTTCCGCCGCTTCCAGAGCATTCCTCAGTCTCGATAACTCGTTCTCGAGTCCCTCCTTCTGCTTCTTAAGCTCGGTCATCGCCACTTCCACTTGCTCAATGAGCTTCTCCGAGTCTTCTTGTACCTGATTGATCGCGTCTTCTTGTTCATTCAAAAGCCGTTCCTCTTGCTCTTTCAGTTTGTCGGACAGCTCGGCGTCAAACACGTCTTGCATTTCCTGGCGGGAAGCGTCAAATTCATCCAGGAGCTTCGCCCGTTGCTGATTGAGCGCAGACACACAGTGCGACTCGTTTTCCTTCGTCAGAGCATCAAGCTTCTGGGCATGTTCATCTCCCATCCGGCGTAGAAGATCCTGCTGCTCTCTATCCTGGTTGTCAGCCAACATCTTCATCTCATTGGCGAATTTTTCCTCCAGACTCGCCATATCCGCACGGTGGTCGTCCGTCAGTTCTTCTCGTATGTTCTCGATTTCTTCGTTGTGCCGCCTCGTGAGATCTTCCTCTTGATTCTTGAGCGCTGCAGCCAGCTCGGTCACGTTTTTCGTCTTTTCTGCATGCTCGATCTCATTTCGGAGCTTCTCCAAATCCAGTGCGTGCTTCTCTTCAAATTCCTTGCGCATTTGTGCGAGCTGGGCTTGTAGCAGTACTTTGTGCCGCTCCTCCGCAGCCTGAATCGCACGAACAGCCTCCTTCTGGACACTGTCCAGCTCTTCTTTTTGCTTCTGCTTGATCAAAAGAGCCGCCTGCTGCCATTCGTTCTCGCGATCCTGCAACCCATTCTCATACGCCACTTTCTTTTCGATTTCGAGACGCGATTGCAGTTCTTCCATTGCCTTCTGCCACTTCGCTGTCGTTTGAAGGAGCGCGTTTGCTTTACGGTCGTTCATATCCTTCTGCATCGACTCCAGATGCCCTTGGGTTTTCGTTTCTACGCGATCAAGCGCCTCTTTCAACTTCTTCTCGTGCGCAACACGTTCACGCTCCAACTCTTTCTGCCAGCTTTGACCAATTTGCATCTTCTCTTCGTCAAGTTCGATTGCATGTTGCTCTTGAAGCTGCTTGAACTCTGCTTGATGGGTCTCAACGAGATCGAGCTCCTTCTGTGATATGATCGATTCGAACTCGGCACGCAACTTCACCATTGCTTCCTTGTGTCGACTCTCAGCCGCATCAATGCATTCTCGCAGCTTCGTTTCTTGATCGTCCAAAAGCTCCTTCTCGCGAAGTTCTACGTCGCGACTTAGCTCCTCGAGTCGCGAGTCGTACCCATCCACGATAGTCTGTCTCTCCTCGAGCCACCTGCGCTCCTTTTCTTTTATCTCTGCTGCTGCAGATCGCTCACACGCCTCGATTCTTGCTCCAAATTCTTCGCATCTTCTACGCGTCTCGTCGAAGGAGCTTCGGGCTTCATCTCGTTCCTGGTGAAGCTCCTCACATCGTTGCTGAAGTGCAGAAAGAGCCGCAGCCGATTGCTCGTCCACAGACTTGATCGTGTGCTCGTACTGCTCCTCAAACTCTTGCATCTGGCGCCCATGGAGGTGTCGTAGATCTTCCTCCAGCTGCGATTTCTCCTGTTCGTAGTACTGTTTCAGCTCATCTTTGTCGTGTTCGTGGACAGCTTTCAGCCGCTGGAGAGCTTCCTCTCGTTCTGCGTGAAGTGCTTGAGTCATCTCATCGCATTTGTCCATGAAATAGCGTCGTGATCTATTCTCCAGTTCAGCCAGCTCCACCTGATGGGCAGCAATGAGAGTGTCGCGAGTCGCTGCAACCGAGTTCGCCAAATGCATCCGCCAAAATGCAGCAGCCTTGCAGGCAAGATGACGCCCTTCAAGATTGCGGTTGACCACGCAGAACATCCTCGCGAGTGCTTGTTGGCGCTTGAACGATCTTTTGTCTTCACTGGATTTGTTTTCGAGAACGAGAAGGTCGCCTTGGGATTTCGCGAGCTTCTGCATGTACATCGCAATCTCGTCATCGAGCCGCTGGATGCGCATGTTCTTCTCTTCTTCCATGGACTTATACGATGCCTTGATCGTCGTCAGCGCCTTCGACATTCGGTCACTGGCAGTTTTGCTGTACTCCTTTTCTTTCATGACTTCCTCCCGAGCAGCGATCAGTTGAGATCTTGCCTCGTTCACTTCGATACGCGCCTTCTCCAACTCATCTTTCTCGAGCAGCGACTGCTCTCGCGTTTGCATGAACTTGACCTGCACATCCTTCAACTGACGCGATAGGTGGAGCTTGCTTTCTTCGAGGGCTGCTTTCTCATCTCGTAACTGGCGTTCCAGGTTGGACTTCTCCGCTTGTAAAGCACTGATCTTGTGCTCTGCTAGCTTCGTTATCTCCTCAGTTGTCATCTTCAGCTCTCGTAACTCGATCTCAAGTGTCTGTGCTTGACGCTGGCTCTGGGCCTTGAGCTCAGCTTCGTTATCGACCTGGTTCTTCAAGTACTGACGCTCATTGTCGAGTCGTCTCAGTAGCGCTTCCATCTGCATTCGTTGCGTTTCTTCACTGGCATTCTTTGCACTCATAAGGCCATCCCGCTTGCGCTCTTCCTGTAGGCCTTCAATCAGGCCTTCCATGTCGACGATTTGCCTTGTGAGACGCACGTTTTCCTCCGCCATTTTTTCCAGTGCGAGCTTGGTGTTGGTCTCCTTCGACTTGCTCATCGTGAGTTCCTGTACCAGATCCGTCACGTTAGCCTGCAGCGTCGCGATCTTGCCTTGCATGGTGGCTTGCTGTGAACACATCACGTCTTTCTCCTGCGCAAAGTTCGCTTCAACACGCTCAAGATGACGCTTGTGAGCTTCCTCTTGATCAGCAAGTGCCACTCTCTTCTCCTTCTTGAGCGCTTCCAGTGAAGCTGTGATGCTCGCGAGGTGACTTCCTAACTCTTCCTTGCACTTCATCTCGGATGCGAGCTGTGCTTTCAGGTATTCAACCTTATTGTTGAGATGCTTCTCAATCGCGGCAATATCCTGTGATGAAGATGAGCCATTCGTTCCAGCCGTAGCGGAGTTGGATGTTGACGCCTTGGCTTTGAGCTCCGCGAGCTGTCGCTCCAGTCGTTGGTTCTTCTCCTCGAGTAGCGGGAGCTTGCTCTTCGTCAACTCGTCAAGCGATGTGCGACAGCTCTTTGCCTGCGAGATTGCAACTTGGGCTTCGCTCTGCCAATGCGTCATCTGCATGCTTGCTGCTTCAGCCTGCTCCTTAGCCGTGTGCTCACTAAGCCGGAGCGTCTCCATCTCCACTTGGTATCTCTCGTGAAGCCGCTTGACGTCAATCTGGTGGTTGTGTACCAGCTCGCGACGTAGCTTGTCCTTCTCGTGGTTGGCTTCGTCGAGCTGTTGATGAAGAGACTCAATACTCTCAATGAGATCACCCATATCCGCGGCAGCACCTGACTTCACATCACTCGCACCACCCGTAGACCGCTTCTTCTCCATCGACTCCAGCTCGACTTCGAGAATGCGCTTGCGGAACTCATCTTCTCGGTCTTGCATCAGAGCTTGGTTTTGCGTGAGCTTCTGTTCGAGCAGTTGCCTTTGTGCTTCGGCACTCTTGGACTTCGCCTGCTCAGTTCCAAGCTCCTCGCGCAGACGACCCACAACCTTCTCCAGCTGTAGCAGACTCGCTGCTGCGTCCACGACTTGCTGTTGGTTGCTCGATTGCCGAGCCGAGAGTACTTCTTCTGCTGTCGGCCGTAGCTTCTTTGTCTTCTCTGGATTGGCCTTGATTCCTACCCCCAGTGTTGGCAGCACAGGCTCCCCAGCCGTGGCTCGTGGTGGCTGCTTTTTCTCACCGAACACTGGCACATCACTTTCTCGCCGTGCACTCGTCTCTGTGGCCTCCGTCTCCCCATGCTTGGCCAGTTCTGCCAGGAACATCCGATCATAATACAGCGACGTGTCGTCCTCTGGAGATCCGCTCGCCGTCTTCTCCGTCCGCCGCTTTCTATCTTCATCACCACCAGTTCTGTGCTTCTTCGCGCCGTGTCGTTCCTTCGATTGGTCTCCATCCCACGCGGTCTTCTTCGCGTTCCATCGAAACCCCTGTTCGCGGAAACTCGCCACGTCCGCGTAAATGCGATGGCAATTACGGCACACTGCGACCTGCTTGTAGAACGCACTCGGATTACTCCGCCCGAGCTCTGTGCGGTTCAGATTATCAGCTTCCTGCCACTGGAGCACGAGCTCTTCCGGCTCCATGCCGTTCCCCATCTTCCCCATGAGAAACGCCATCTCCGCACGCGCCAATAACAAGTTGTTGTTGCCGATCTTGAAGCGCTGGCCATCGTCTGGCAGTACGATGTTCCTGTCGCGTAGCAGCCGCCTCTGTGGCGTCTCCGTAGCGTCGTCCTCGTCGTCTCCAGTGTCGTTATTCTCCACACGCTCCCCGTACACACCACGTAACGCGGCCGGCGCGACGCGACAGAACTCGCCACGGCACTTGGCCGTCGCGGCAGAGAACGTACCGACATTGCCATTCGCATTCGCTGTGTCGCTGGGCTGTAAAGAAGCCAAGAGCTGTGGCAAGCACTGGCTGGGCGGGGGCAGCGACGACGTCGATCGGCTCACGGGAATGCCGCCGCCTGCAGGCGCCTTGCGTCGCCCATTCGAAGCCATTCGGCGTGAGCGGCACCGCGTTCGATAGCGCGGTCAACGAGCTTCACGCCTACACATATGAGTGCATGAGAAGAGTGCTGGAAGCCACTTCCATCGCGTACGTACACGCACATCCTTGGTCCCATTTTCGTGCCTTCAGTTGAAGCTCCACGGGGTATTTTGCGCGCGGAAAATGGTTGCTAATTTAAACATCATCCTGTGATTGGCTAATATTATACATAGAGCTACTTCATTGGCTTAAATACCTGCATTTGAATGAAACCGACCCCCTGATGGCAGCTAATTGTGGGAATGGCAATGAACGTGAGCTGAACGACGCGAGCTGCGGAACGCGACGGCGATATTTAGCGCTGTATGGAAGCCCCAGCAGCGCAAGCAGGTTGTGTGCGGAGATAGAGCGTAGCGCGCTTGTCCCTGTCGCATTCCCCACGCGTTGTTGCGCTCTTTAGGCGAAGCGAACCGCGTCTTCTAGCACCCACTCCATGCTCTTCACTGCTCACCGTCGGCCTTGATTTCCGCGTCTTCTACGAGCCAGCCATGCTCGCCAACGACGAAGATAAGCTGATAGACGCGTTCCGCGACCAGCTACGCGACGCGCAAGTGCGCGTGCTCTTCCACGGCGCCAGTGGCGAGCCATTGCCCGGCACACTGGAGCTCAAGCAGGACAAAGTGACGCTCGTGTGGACCAACACGAACCGCTTCCGCCAGTTCCAGCCGCGCCAGGCAGAGATCAATCTCAGCGATGTGTGCGCCGTACGCGAGGGCCGCCAGACCACGAATTTGATCCGCACGATCAAGTATATTACGCCCGAACAGCTCCCTCACAGTGACGACTGCTGTCTGTCGCTGTTATCGCCGATCCGAATCGGCGTGCGGAAGAGCTCCAACGCGAGCCCGATCACCACAAGCGAGATACCACTAGCACCAGGCAGTGTGGCTGCGTTGTACTCGTTCGATATCGAGTTTGACGACCCAGCGATGCGGAATCGCGCATTGTCGTACTTTCTCGCGGAAGCGAATTTATCGGGCACCATCGATTTGTACAACGAAGCCTCGGACATTGCGCTTCCCAGTGGCTGGTCGACGCGCTGCTACCAGCTCGTGTCGCATCCGTCGTTTGATGTGCTCGTGTTCATCGTGGTGGTGGTGAATATGGTGTTCATCGCGTTGCGGCCGTTCATTCTCAATGAAGACGACGACGGCGCACTGCTCGTGAACACAAAACCCAAGATGACCGAGAACTTGTCGCCGCTGGAAGTCGCGCTGCTGATCCTGCTCACGGTCGAGCAGCTCGCGAAGGTCGTCGGGTTGGAAGGCTTGCGGCCTATGCTCCGCCAGAAATGGGACGCGTTCGACTTTGTGGTCGTGCTCATCAGCTGGATCTCCATCATCCCCAGCTCACAATTGTCAGGCTTCAACATGCTATCGCTGCGGTTACTTCGAGGTGTCCGACTGTTCAAGCACTGGAAGGGCTTCCAGGAAGTTGTTGAGACCTTCCTGCTGACGCTACCAATGGCTGCGAACGCCGTGCTCTGCTACGGCTACTACCTCTTCCTCTTCGCGATTCTTGGCATGTACCTGTTCAACGACTCGCTTGAGTATCGCTGTGCGGTCGCAGTCGCGTCGCCTAGTACAATTGCGATGTTTTCTCCATCCACGGTGAAGGAATACGCCGCTGCAGTGCCTGTCAAGTACTGCAGTATGCAAGATTCTTCAACCTGCAAAGCACCACACGAGTGCATTGCAATGCCAGCACCGAACAACGGCTACACTGGCTTCCACTCGTTCCAGGCCTCGTTCTTGACCGTGTTCCTGATCTCGTTGCGATCCGGATTCGGCTCTGCTATTGATGGAGCAATGCAGGCGACGTCATTCTTCGCGATCGTGTACTTCATCGGCCTTATGGTGTTCGTATCGTACATGATCCTGTCGCTGTTCGTGGGAATCGTGCGAGGAAGCTACATCGAAGTGACGATCCACAGCGCAGCCAAGCTCGACGAACAGAAGAAGTTGCTGGAAAGCTACGAGAAGAAAAACCGCATCCAGTTTCCCTCAGCAACCAAGAACTTTCCCGACCTGGTGGCGGTTCTATGGGCGAAATGGCGAGGCTACCGCATCCAAGTTCGTGACCGGGTGCTCCACTCACCGCTCTTTGCGACGAATGAACATGAGGACACGTTTCTCTCACGCATTCGTCTGCATCGCGAGCAAGTCTTTTATCTGATCGATCCAAACGGCGACTTCATGGCGAGACTCTGTGCGATTTGCGACTCGGCTGTCTTCGAGCACTTCATGAATGTGGTCGTGTTCTTCAACAGTGTGCTGTTTGCGATGGAGTACCACGGCATGTCACAAGCGTACGCGAGCAAGCTCTACACCGCCGAGAATATGCTCATCCTCGTGTACGCGGCCGAGTTTTTCATCGTGTGCGGGAGCTCCGGAGGGCTGGTCGGCTACCTCAAGAGTCCCTGGAATCGACTCGATTTCGTGATTCTGACGTGCGCGTTTATCGAGTTCTTCTGCTTGATCACGTCGCTGGTGCTGTACAGCGACACGTACACGCGAGCCATCTTCGTGCTTCGCCTGTTTCGGCTGGTGCGACCATTCCGTGTGATTCGCAAGAAAAACGAACTGCTGCACGTGCTGGACGCCGTGATCGCGAGTGTCCCCGCGTTCTTGAGTCTGGTCGCATTCCACGTTCTTCTGAACAGCTTGTTCGCGATTGTCGGCATGAACCTCTTCGGCGGAAAGTTCCCGTTATCGATGCGGTCTCACTTCAACACGTTCGGCGACAGCATGCTCACGCTGTTCAAGATCTCGTGTGGAGGCGACACGTGGAAAGTGTTCTTCGCGTCGCTCAACGCGAGTTCGTTTGGGGTCGCGCTGATGTTTTACATGACGTACTTCATCCTCTGCATCTACATCGTGCTCAACTTCATGCTCGTGGTGCTGCTGCGCAACTTCGCGATGAAAGAAGACGAGAAAAAGAAAACACTCGCCAACATTTTCCAAGACCGCATGCTGACCATGCAGCGAGTGCACCACTTCGACGAGTACTCGTTCCTCCAAGACTTCAGTGACCTTTACCAGAGCGACATCATGTACGCGACGCTGTCCGGAAGCGCGGAAAAGCGAGCGAAGATCGAGATGTCGACCACCGAGGAGATGACGTTTCGGTTGCTGAAAATCCTGCCCACTGCGGACTTTCTCAAGATCAAAGGCTACAGCCAAAAGAGCGTCGGCGTCGGTGGAAGCGTGTCTTCAGCAGGTGGCAGTTCAACGCGAGTCAAGTACGCGCGCCTCGACAACCCAGTCTCGCCCGTGGGAAGACGATCAACTGGGTTCGCAGATTTCTCGGCGGCAGGCGCAGCAACACACGAAGACTTTGGCCCGGGAATCCGTGGCCGAATTCGCCGGTTTTTCAGTGGCGAGTGGATTACAGCTGATGTGTCGTTGTTCCTGTTCCCGCTCCATTCCCGCTTTCGCCTCAAGTGTAAGCGCCTCGAGAAGGAGACGGACAAGTTTATCTTCACCTGCATCGTCATTCGCACCGTGCTGCTCGTCCTGCAGAGTCCCGTGTACGGTAACCTTATCCAAGAATTCAACACACTCGTGGACGTGCTCTTTGCGTTCGTGCTGCTCTTCGAGTTCATCATCAAGGTCGTCGCGCGCGGTTTCCTGCTCACGCCCAACAGCTACCTGTCAACGCCGATGAACCAGCTCAACATGGTCGTGCTCATGGGTTGCTCGCTGCTGCTGCTGCTGCCGCGCTCGACGATGGTCACGCTATTTCGTTTCAGCCGCGCGTTCGGTCCCGTGCGAGTGTTCTACCGAGTGAAAATGTTCCGAGTGATCATCGAGGCGTTGAAGCAGTCGCTGCGACAGATCTTCTACTGCGTTGTGATCACGCTGTTCCTGTTCTACTCGTTCGCCACGCTTGGCATGCAGTTCTTTGCGGGCAAGTTTTCGTTGTGCAACGACCCAACTGTCTCCTCACATGTCGAGTGCGAAGGCTTTTTCTGGAACACGAAGACCGGCATTTTAATGCCTCGCGTGTGGGGAAACCTTGCGGGCATGCACTTCGACAACATTAGTGGCGCCATGGGCTCGATCTTCGTTCTAGTCACGAAGAAAGGCTGGCTGCCCGTGCTCAACCTTGCGATGGATATCGTTGGAGGCGAGCATCAACCCGTGCAGAACGCGTCCGCGTACTTCGCTCTCTTCTTCGTGGTGGTCATTTTCATCACGAGGTTCTACATTCTCAAGGTCTTCGCCGGCATCATCATCAACAACTTCCGCTGCTACAACGGTACGCTTCTCCTCAACAATCTCCAGCTCATTTGGATGCGCAACAAGCACGCGATCATCAAGATGAGGCCCAAGTATCCTCTTCCAGAGAACAAGCTCGTGCTCCAAGCCCAGATCTTCGTGCAGACTCGAGCCTTTCGCATGTTTACCAGCTGCGTCGTTATGCTTCACGTGATTCTGCTGGCGTGGTACCGATCTCCGGTTGGCCGCGAGTTTCTCGACGAGCTGAACGACGACCTGAACGGCGTGAACTCGACCCAAGCGGAACGCGGAGTGTGGTCGCTGCACTACGTTTTTGCGATGATCTACGCTATCGACGCGATCATGTGCGTGGTCTCGATGGGCTGGAAGGACTTTCTGATGAAAGGATTCACGTGGCGCACCACAAACAGCGTGACGGCGTTCATCATGCTCGTGGGACCATCACTGACGGATTCGCCTGTGCTGCTGGTACTGGGCATGACTCGCGCCTTTGATTTCAAGCACATCTCGCTGGTCTTCGAGCGGTTCTACTCGATTCGCACATTGTTCGAGACGCTACTGGCGAGTGTGCGGCTCACACTTAAGGTCTCACTGCTACTTGGGTATGTGCTATTCATCTTTGCGACGGTTGGCATGCAGATCTTTTCGTTGACACGCTGGGGATACGGCCTCGACTCGAACCTCAACTACCTCACTTTCCCCACGGCGTTCACGGCGTTTGTCAAGTTCACGGCCGGCGAAGACTGGTACGATACCTACCACTCGAGTGCCGTGCAGCCACCAAACTGTGTCTCGTCGGGATCGTGGGCATCGGCTCGCTACGCCAGTGATTGTGGATCCCCTGCGCTCAGCTCGATCTTCTACCACACCTTCTACGTGCTCGTGACGCTCGTGCTTCAGAACCTGTACGTCGCAACAATGGTGGACACGTACGTATCAACGTCAGCAGTAGGCGAGAACCGAGAAGAATCGCTACAGATGCTCGGCTTCCGCTCCGACGATCTCAAGCATTTCCAGTCGGTGTGGAGCCTGTTCGATCCGGAGGCGTTCGGCTATTTGCATCGCAAGCACTTGCTCAGCTTCCTCTCGCAGCTCGACGAACCGCTTGGACTCGGAAAGCCGCGTGACATGGTGACGCGCGTGCTTGCGCAGATGGATCCAGACGAAGTGACGCCAGCCGTGCGGGCTCGAGTGGAGCTGCAGGTCCACCGCAAGCGCACGGAATTGTTCCAGGACATCGAGGCGCGTGTGGGCGAGCTCATCCTGCGGCTCCGTATCATTCACGACGACCACATGGGCGTGGACTTCACGTGCCCTCCGTCGATGATCAAGTTCACGGACCTCATCGTCGTGCTCACGTCTCGCATCGTGCCGCTCGAGAGCTTGACCGTCCAAGAAAAAGTCGACGAGCTCGCGGTGCGTGGCTACGTGCGACGCCACCGCAGTGCGATCAAAATCCAGTCGGCCTTTCGAATGTTCCGCATCCGTCGACGAAAGACGCGCCGCCGAGCACGCTCTCGACTCGAGAGTGGCCAACGCACGGATCAGGCAGAGGCTGAAGTCCCGAAGCCGATCCCAGCCTCAGCTGAGAGCGAGCGACCACAGCCAGTGAAAGAGTCGAGATCACGACGAGCTTCGCGTGCGCTGTCAATGGTGCTGCCTGCGGGCTTGGCGATCGACATCGAGCCACTGTCAGTCGCAGCTGAGGCGATGCTACAGGAGTCCATCTTGGCCACGCTGCCGGGCGATATGGAGACCGTGTCACTCGATTAGTGAACAGCATAAATTACATTTTCGTGTATTGACTATGACTAGAACGCATATTCAACTTCACACGATGACTCGCAAATGCAGAAACTCATCTAGAAACGGATCGCTACTGTCACTAGCACCGGTGGAAGAACTGTCGTCGACCCAACCTCCATCCATCGCAGCACCGGCCAATGTATCGTAGAAATGCCCCATGCCATCTCCAGATAGAGGACTGGCGTTGTTAAGAGGCAGGATCTGGTGGGGCTCTGGTGCCACGTCCTTGGCCATTTCCTGGAGATTCTTGGCCAACTTGATGCGTCGCTCCATCTTCTGACGGTACTTCTGTGCGTGGGTCATGGTCTGCCGTGTGGTCTTGGTGCCAACGACTGCTGCGACTTCCTTCCAGGGCCCGGAGGGGAACAGCTCGAGTCCCTGGAGGAAGCGTTCATGCTCTTCAACCGTCCAGTGGCTGGCGCGGCGTGGAGCCTTTCGAGAGGCCCTGGGCGACTGGGAAGCTGCAAACCCGTAGAGCTGCTTTCGAAGCGAGTCGTCGGCGATATTAGAAAGCCGGGCCACCGAGGGGGACTGCGCCGCGAGAATCTGTTGCTGGACTTGCCACGAGATGGTCATCTTCCCGGTGACTAAACTTGCTGTGGAGACTAGTGCGAAAAAGTAGGAGTGAGAGATCCCACCGCTCTGGTGACTCCACGCTGCGATGTCCTCTTTGGCTTCACAGATCCACTGGCGTGGAGCTCCACAGCGTGTGCACCTTGATAGGATGCTCTCACAGTACTGTATGAGTCGCCTGGGTTGACTGGCACGAGTGCAAGGCTCAGGCCTGCTGTACAGTTTACGGTCGACTGCCCAATCGCGCCACGGCCATGTCCTAATAAGTGCAGTGCAACACGGTGGACAATCCAAACGATGACTCGGCAAGCCGTGCAAACATCAGGGCTCGGTAAAATGCAATATGTTATTGATTGGGTCGGGCGATCCTTGCCAATCCGTAACTGAGTTATTTTCAATAATAGACATACTTCTGCGTGTATACAAATATACAGTCAAATCTTGTTACAGGTCTTCGAAGTCGAGATAAATCGTGAAATATAGCGGATGTTTTCCTAACAAATGCAGATTAGTATGGTGGTATTTATTGAACAAAATTGAGGCTGAGGAGTCAATCCATTATTTCAATAAGCTTATTGTCAATTACGGATATGGTTACTGTTTTTTACCGAGCCCTGGCAAACATCCGATGCCTAAGTGTGAAAGAATGCGGGCTGGGGGCTTTCACGCAACGTGCACGCTGGAAATGGGCTCAGAAGAGGTGGTCAGCTTGAACGTGCCAATTGTACAGTAGTTGAGAGCGTTTGCGGACCTTCCACAGAGTGCAGAAATGGAAGACCAAAGATAATCGAAGCTTTCGAGTCACTCAACTTGCAGCTTCTTTCTGTTCGAAGTAGTCCAAGTGGCACGGGCACACAGACCGTCCTAGAGTGGGACTTGGTTCATCCCACGGACGCGCAACACTGGAGCTTGTTGTGGCACGAAAGATTGCGGCCCACAATTTGTGGGCGTTCCTGCGGAGTTTTACAATTGCCGCGAGAGTGGGAGCGGCTCCTTGTGTTGTGTCCAGTCGAGGTTGAGACTGTTGGTCACCAGCGGTGGATGGATCCCCCCGTGTAATACGATAGTGAGCGTGCCACTGCCACACACTGCCACATCCAGGCACGTTTTCCTCCAGTGTTCTTCCCGACTGGATTGCCAGACACCAACTCAGTTCAAGGCGACGCAAACCAACGCGTGGCTGTGGGCACGGAGAGCGACAATAAAAACACGTTCAGTTGTGTCAGAAAATGAGTCGTCTCTTGTGCAATCGGGAGCTTTTGCCACCTCCAGCGTTGACTGTTGATCTGCATGTGAGAAGGGATGCGACAGAGCCTTTCTCGGACAGCAACGAGACCTCCGATCGAGGCTGAGTCTGTACCAACCGCCTTGATGGCTCCAGCTGCACTCTCTTCTTCAATATTTTAGCCATTGCCACGTGAACAAAGCTCTCTCCACTCGGTTCATGGGGACAAAAAGGTCTGGAACATTTGCTACGTAGTAGGTGCGAGGAGCTATATAGCTTGGTTATGATTCACAGTGTATTTGTTGCGTCTTCACACGCACTCGATTTGTCAAAACGGTTTGCCCTGTACCCGACTGAAGGCAAGGTCTCATATCGATAGTATTCATCCACACTTACTTCAAGGATCCGTCACACACGACCCAACAGATCCACAAAGTCGATGAGGAAGTCGAAGTCCACGAACTCGGTCGATACGTCCAATGGGCTGTTGAGAGGAGGCACTGTGGGCTCGAGATCCACGTCGAGGACCTTGAACTCGGTGACGGGTCCACGGTAGAGAATCTCGTGCTCGCACGAAGCTTCCTTGGCCATCTCATGGAGATTCTTGGCCAGCTTGATGCGTCGCTCCATCTTCTGACGGTATTTCTGAGCGTGGGTCATGGTCTGCCGTGTGGTCTTGGTGCCAACGACTGCTGCGACCTCCTTCCAGGGCCCCGAGGGAAACAACTCGAGGCCTTGGAGGAAGCGTTCATGCTCTTCGTCCGTCCAGTGGCTGGCTCGGCGACGCGCTCGTGTCGTGTCCACAGCGTTCATACAGGCAGTAGGTAGTGCCTCTCGTCTGCCGTTCAACGCATTCATCGGGACGAAGAAGATCTCGTCCGCGGTGGGTGACCGCGCCGCGATGATCTGTTGCTGGACTTGCCACGAGATGGTCATGCTGCTCAAAGCGGGCACGTTGTTGGCACAAACGGACTGTGAGGTCGAGGGTTGGTTGTGAAGTGGCAATGGCGAGATTCATGGAAGAGAAGATGCTCCTACAGTACTACACTGAACGCCTCCGCAAGCCGATGAAAGGGGTTTGAGACCCTCTCCCCCTTCTGCTGCCTTGAGCGAGGAGAGCAGGAGAGAGCCACACAACTGGGAGAAGGTTGGCCGTGAACAAAATCCAACAGTCGTCAGTGGCGAATCGCCACTGGCGATGTTGCAGTGCGGTGGACTGGCTGGCTTCTGGCTCACTGAACCCCATCACCGATGGCTGACTCTGGCCAAAAGAAAATCGATCGGGATGAGCGGGTGGCCAGCTCAGAAAATAAGTTACCAAAACAAGGTTGATACCATAAACTTTCTTGGGATTTCTAGTATAAAGAACTAACTATGTTTTGTGAATCTGGAGAAGAACGATGGAATGGAATAACACCTCATTTTGGTCAGTGAGTTTTAGCGTACCCATGTACCGTAAATGGATAGAGTGCACGAACGACGGTCGCGAGCGCGCTCGAGTTTCCACCAGAGCCTGCCTCTACACAATCAGCTCCTCGTTGGGAGCTGCATCAAGCCGAGCGGCACTAGATTATCTACTACGTACAGTACAAGGCTCCACGCTAGATCGTTTATGAGCTGCGTTCTAGGTGCTCAGCCATGAATCAGCTCGTGTAAGTGCGGCCCAAATATCAGAGCTCAATTTCTCGTGGGGGGGTCAAACAGCCCTCTTTTGCAGTTGTAGCAATTGGTGCAATCAACCAACTTGCACGCTTCAGTTTGATGTTGCGTCGCCAGGAGAGTGGAACTCTACCAGTGGTACGTCACAGGGCCACATGTGGTCAATGAGACGTTGAAGTTGGCCCAACTCAAGACCGAATTGCACGATGCGATTGAATCACACACAAACACACACAAACTACTTTAGTGGGCACGGGGTGTAGTTTCCGCTGATGCTGGCGCCTACTACAGATCAGCCGCATGTGATCGATTGATGGACCGTCGGAACAAACGAGTATGTGGATGATGTTGGGCTGGCCCACGACAAGTCGCTCGCTGTCTTCGCACGACAGAGTCTGTGGCCTGGTCGCCTCAGGTTCTGTGGATCATTTGCAGCGTCGCATCGCATCGGGTGAAGGAGACGAGACATACTCATTCTCTTGTGTGCGCAGAGCGACTGCACCCAGGAGCTCCAGGAGAATCGACACTCGTGCTCATCTTGCGGTTCGGGCCGACTGGTGTATTGACTTTGTGTCACGCAAATTCACACAGTTTGTGGGCTCAGTGAGGGGCGAACGACCTTCGGCCGCACAACTACGTGTAGTGACACAGACTCCCCATTGCCCACAAACAATGAAAAGGCCACACGAGTGTCGAGTGCGAAGCTTGACAAATCGGTCTGTTTGGGGTCATTGACGAAACAGCTTCGTACCGTATAAATCAGTCCACTGCCAACTTCAAGTGCAGTGCACTTGCAGTAGTTAAAACTGCACAGCATCATGCGACGGCTCAGTGGTGGCTTGGTCGCCCAGGATCCCAGTGGTCCTCGCTCTCCTGGTACTGCAGCGAAGAGATCAGTGCGTCAGAGATCCTGGGCGACTGCATCTCGACCTCAGAGACGGGTTGCGGCAGCCCAGACACCACACTTCTGTGGCCCCTGAGGAAGCCCTGCGAGAAGCCGAACTGGCCCAGTACAGTATGCACCAGTGATTATCCGCTCGGCTGCCAGAAACTCAACTAATGGAGGCATCACAATCGCTCGAAATGGCATCCAAGACCGACAGCCACTCCAGTTCAAAAGATCGCAGGCTGGAGACCCCCGCAACCTCAGTACAGGAACGTTCGTGGCAATGGCCATACTGGAACACCACGATGCGGGTGTGCGAAGGGAACCTTCAAATCGAGATTAGTTTCAGGAGCGTACATACAAAGCTACTGAGCTCACGCCCACTTTACGAGGGCGTCCACTGGCGCAACTCGAGCTTCTGCTTCGAATACTGCAGGAGCCACAACAGCGCTCGTACCCACAATGAGACGCCCACGGAGAAACGACATCTCGTCCCGCTGACCACAATCGCAGAGTACCACTGTCGCGGTTGCGTCGACGAATGGTGCCCCGATGACCTTTCTTATGGAAAGAGGCACGAGCGCAACGATCCACGACGCCCAACTGGAACGTCCAATTGCAGTCGGCTCCCCACACTGGGCAGCCGCCTTCGATGCGCTCACAGTGTGAGCCTCACACATTGGAGACCATCGGTCCCCGATGCTTGGTCCATGGAGCCCATGATGTTCCTTCGGAGTTCTCACCGTCAAGCTGAGCTTCAGTACTAGTACCAGCGTCAGTCAGGCGTGGCATCGTCTGGGCAGAGAGACACTGTACAAGAAGAGGAGTTTTATTTATTCATACGCAATACGCGCGCTGCATTTGATGATGATACGTAGCGGTTGTGCTGGACCCGCAGAATATGTAGACGTCTTCAGAAGCAATAGACCGTCTCATACGCACTCGACTCTGGCAACAGCTCTGGCAACAGCTCTGCCTTCCATCTCGGTTCGATCTCCTCCAACAGCGACGTGAACTCGCGCTCATCGAAGATACTCGGGTCAAAGAATGTATCACCCGAGTGTGGACTGCCACCAACTGGTAGCACGTCACACGCGGGTTCGAGCGGCTTGGGTTGTTTCGCTTGCTTGGAGTCGCGCGGCTTCCCACGCACTTGTACGCTTGGCTGTGGTGGTTCATACAGAGTCCCGATGCGGATCCGCCGCTCGATCTTCTGTCGGTATTTCTGAGCATGCGTCATGGTCTGGCGGGTGGTCTTGGTCCCAACCATCGTCGAGATCTCCTTCCACGGGCCGTGCGGGAACTGCTCGAGCCCTGCAAGGAATCGCTCGTGCTCCTCAATCGTCCACAGATTCGTACGGCGACAGCGCGTCACGGCAGCACGCTTCTTCTTCTTCGCTGGTTCCACGACGCCACGGCTTTCCTTTGCATACTGCGTCACGACTGTCGGCGGCAAGCGAATGAGCTGCTCGGATACAGGGGACGTCGCAGCGAAGAGCTGTTGCTTGACTCGCGACGAGATGGTCATTGTAGAAGGATGGAGAGGATGGCTTGGTCGTCGTTGTTGCCGGCGATGGAGCAAGACAAGAAATGAGTGCCACGTCACCAACTGTATGTGAGTCAACTGGCACCTCGAGTCGATCTGCACTGCCTTCCCCCAACGAATCCCGGGCAGAAAATTTTGGAGGCCCCATCTCCATCGAGTTGACGGCCACGTCTTTTTTTGTGAGTTTCCTGCAAGCGCCGACTGCCTGAAGGCGTCTGCCCAATCGAGTTGCGAGCCTGGAAAGGAGGAGCTCCCGAAACTCAAGCGACGATGCCAAGTCACGACGGGATCCGTTCAATCCTTGAAGCTGATATGCCAAAAGATGGTAGTTTCGTCTGGTAGATGTATGGAAAAGTACTCTGGGATCTACCTTGTTTTGAAAATAACCTCTGTATACACTGTGTGGTCGTGCTGCACCCATTAGGGATCGGTTTGGCGCCAGCGCTGCGAAGAAGTTCCGTGAAAGTGCCGCGACGCCACCAAACGACCAGCCAGTTGCGATTCGCAACGTGCGCGAGGCAGCCGGCAACTGGCAATCGATCGGCAACGACTCGCACGCGGCCCGCGTGACTCGGGTCGAGACTGAGATAAAGGAACAAGCTAGGGGGCGCGTGGACTCCACGCCGCCGAGTCTCCCTGGCTAAGCGCATCAATCACAGCGAGTTCCAGCCTGGGGAATTCATCCGATGCAGCGAATGCAAGCCCCCCCCACCTAACGCGTAACCTGGTTACAGTATTACCCCAGAACAGTGCGGGAGTGGTACTGAGCAGGAATTGCGGGGTATCATATTTTAGTAGATCAGTTATTGGGAGTCTGCTGTTTCAAGTGAACAGATATGACAGGGAAAAATTGTATGCAGGCGCACTGTTCTGGGGTAAAACTGTAGACGCTCCAAGCAGGCCTACTGTAGGTATGTGCGACCGACTCAATCGTACATAGCCAGGCTAACGATCAAGTTCGGGTGACGAGTTTGTGGTTCACGCTGCTCCAAAGCCAGCTGTGAGCGGTACAGAGACGTGTCAAGTTGTTCGAATAATGGACTTCATGTTGAAGAGCTGCTCCGCAAATTTAAGTGGGATTCACTATGCCGCATAGTGAATTCCAGTTATATCGCGTTCTGCACCACGTACCGTATGAAAACAACACGCTTGCAGCGAGCCCAAGTAGGCGCGGCACCACCACGACTCTCCCATTACTAGTAATCACCACACACGTGGATCGCTCGTTATCGGAACGGACATTTGCACTGTGAATAACGCACTAATAGTCAGTCGATAGCAACATTGGTGTGCAGAAATGCCTAAGTGCTAGCTACTGTACTATAGTTCGAATCGCGCGGGGAGCGTGAACTGCAGCCTACATACTACTAGTGGGGCCATCGAGCTCGGGATTGGCCAGAGCGATAGACAATTCCTCAGTGCTCTCGTCCAAGCGCGGCATGCCGGTACCGTACTTAGTGGTGGATCACAGTCGCTGACTCAGCGAGCGGACGGCAACATCTACGCATTCAACTCAAGTTTCCCTTCAGTCTTCGTGTCTAATGGAGGGTTCAAATTGAGGTCAGCTCAGTGCCGTACAGTACCGATTGCTTGGATCGCTGTAGGTTTCGTGAAGGGATCGTTGTGTATTCGGTTCAGACACATAAAATATTATACAGGTTCTTCCTCCGGTTCGCGTTGTAAACAGCTCTCTATCGACGTTCAAATGAATTCTACGGGTCTCACACTCAGCATGCAAATGCTCAACAGTGTTCTACGGAACTCACCAACGGTAGGGAAGCGACCGCGAGCACTCGGATCCTGCTGGTATCGATTCCAAGCGCTCCAGTAGAGCGTCCAGATCCTGGCCAAAGTGCGGAGGGTCAACGACATCATCTGAGACTTCCATCGGGCTTGACACAAAGTGGCTTCCTGGCGACGTCGGAGAGCAGAGCACGTATTCGTTCGCTTCAAAACGAGCCACGACCTTGCCACACTCGCCGTACGGTTCACGCACCTGCACCAGTGGTGATGCGACACAGTGGCTTGGGGTCACCTCTGGGAGGGTCACCCGTAGACCATCCACCTTGCTGTCTCGTACCTCAGCTCGCTTCTTGGACTGGCGTGGGCGTTCCGCGAGTCGGCGCTCAATCTTCTGACGGTACTTCTGTGCGTGGGGCATCGTCTGCCGAGTGGTCTTGGTGCTCACGATCGCCGCGACCTCCTTCCACGGTCCATTGGGGAACAGCTCAAGACCGTGGAGAAAGCGTTCATGCTCTTCACTGCTCCAGATATTGGCGCGGTGTGGCGGCTTCTCGCACGTGGCGATGACCTTACCACTCTGTTTACACTTGGTCTCGTACTGCACGACAACTGATGAAGGCAAGCGGATGAGAGCTTGCGAGCGATCCGACGTGGGCACGAAGAACGTAGTGCGGACGCGTGAGGTGATGACCATGATGGTGCTTGTGTGGACTGAAGACAGAAGTGTCTGCGTGAATAAAAGCTGCAGCTTGAGAGCGCTAGCTGGTGTTGTGGTTGTTGGACGTTGCTGTGGTCTCGCAAGTTTGTAAGTGAACACTCAATGCGTTCGTCGGAAATCCGCTCGCACGCTGGAAGCTGGTCGGAGTGTACGAATGGTCGGCCCACTGCCACAGCGGAGGGCGATGTGGTGGGAAGAGAAAGATTCCACAAGCGTGGGAATGCGCGTGGAACGTCGGTTCGAGTTGGGCAGAGCCTAGTGCGATGGGCGTTTCAGCCGCTGTGCTGCACGTTTAGTTGATCGTCCAGCTCGCGGTGCGGCACTCTGAACTACGTAGCATTTGACTTGATTGACAAGATACTTTCTATAAAAAACATCTTAGCCGATACTTTGATCGCGAGGACAAGCGATCCACCGACACACGAAATTCCTTGGCGGCACATAAAATCCAACCTCTCCGTGTATGGCTCACCCTCTTCAGCTTGGCATCGCTGGTGAAAGAACGCCGCGACATGAAGAGTACCAAAGCACACCGGGCACGTCCTCGAATTGGAGGGCAAAGTCCATTCTGCGCAGTGGTTTTTCGACATCTCTTCTGGTCCTACTGTGCGCCGCACTGCTACGGTACCTGGCCCGCAGAGCAGCTTGCATTCGCAGTAACTGATCGTTGGTTCTTTGGGTGAAGAACTTTGAGAGAACTAACAGAACGTCTGGAGAACTGCAGCGCGAGCAGCTTTGGCACCACGAG
This sequence comes from Pythium brachiatum, assembly GCA_023337615.1. Taxonomy (NCBI): domain Eukaryota; phylum Oomycota; class Peronosporomycetes; order Pythiales; family Pythiaceae; genus Pythium; species Pythium brachiatum. The sequence goes on along the minus strand of JAADXI010000361.1, from coordinate 281 downwards.
CGACGGTTGCTGACGTAACACGAACGATGTTGGATGCGCTACATTCGCGCTCTTGTCCTTTTCACAAGTGTGTATGTCCAAATGCAGCGCCTCTTCAGTTCCTGGCGAGCTTCAGCGGATCGCTCAGCGTCTTCACAAAATATAGCCATCCGACTTGACGTGAACTCCAAGACGGCGGTGAAGCCACGATCTGCGTAGTAGACTTAGGCACTGAGCAACCCAGGATTTTGAAGGGTCGATATTTTCCGACCACAATGAGGCCAGGCCAGGCACTGCGGTGT
>JAADXI010000360.1:0-24140 GCA_023337615.1 Pythium brachiatum | reverse complement strand
CCCCCCCCCCCCCCCCCCCCGTGCTATTTAAAACGCCCACCTCGATCAAGTAGCAGTACTGTACGTCGTACTACGTAGTACGGTACGCGTGAAATGGTGTAATAAGTCTTCGAGCAGAAGAGATCAGTAAGTTACGCGGATACAGACGCGCTGCGGGTCACATGAATAGACAGCAAGAACACCTCGACATCAGTGTCCTCGGAAATGGGAAGTGTACTACCATGCCGACAAGTGAAGACAGTTTCAGGTACGCGAGTGCTACGTCTTGGCTCGAGTTTCGACACGAGCGCGATTGGAGGTCTCTTTGAAGCCTGGATTCCGATACTCGATCGCTCCGCGCAAGAACATGAGCTTATCGTCGGGATACTTCGCCAATCTGGATACAAGCCGCACAGTCCAGAGCCAGATCGTCGCGAAGCGATACCCAAGTGCCGTCTTCGTGGAGATCCGCACCGACACCAAGTCCCCCAAGAAGCCCAGTTGGACGTTGTGATCGGGAAGAAGATCCCGCGGATCGAGCGTGATGGAGAATGTGACGACGACGATCCCAAACAGCACTGTGAACAGCACAAGCGACGCGAATACCTTTTTGAAGTGGAGCTTGCGCGCGTGCGACGTGAGCATGGCGTCGTTGACGAGCACCCAGTTGAACCAGATTGACCACGAAATGATGCAGAGACATCGGTAGTCCCAGTTGAGAAGATCAGCGATGCATAGTTTAGCCGACGCGAATTGCAACGTGAGGAACCAAAAGTCAAAGTTGCGGAGAAGCAGACGCAGGATGTCGCGCTGGTAGTGAGCTGCGTGGATGAGGCAAAACGGGACCGTCAAGACGATGCAAATGGCAGCACACGGGTAGAGAACGAAGCGATCGCGGATGTCGAAGACGAAGAGCAGCAGCAATGGCAATCCGGAGAAGAAGAACCCAACGACACCGCACATGTTCAAGATAACGTACTGCATGCGAGACAGTCTTCGCTTGATGCAGAGACGAGGGATGAGCGTCGCTTGGGTGTCCACGAATTGAAATGCCTGCGCGCGCACCCGAAAGATCGGTTCCGTGGGGCCAACGACGTCACTGAAACGCCGGTTAGCTGATCCACCGGGTATCGACGCGACGAAGCTCAAGTGTTTCGACTGAGACACAGGCAAGACGCGGGGCAGTTGTGGAGATTGAGCCGCTCGTCGTTGTAGGACGAGCTGAGTGCGACACACCGCAAGCGGTACGAATGGCGATTCGCATCGAATGAAAACGCGTCGCCGTTTGAAAGTCTTGTTAAGAACGAAGATCGCGAGCGTGGCTGCGACATTTGAAAGCAAGTTTAGTGCTGCTTGGCGCCACGCAGTTGCAGGTGTCGATGGGAGCCTCGCGACTTCAACATTTCGCTTTAGAGCGAATAAACCAAGCGTGAGTGTGTACGCACAGCTCACTAGGCCGGCGCGCGCTGTGTCCGACGGTATAAAGATGTCGGCATCAGAGACAATCGTGATCTGGACCGACAGGAAGATCAAGAACGCGTAGCCGAGCGTGAGAGTCAAGCCGAGTTCGACCGAGGTCACGATGAACGCGACCAAGTTGAGCGCCGTCGCGAACCAGAATTCGAATTCGCGCTTGAGCAGGTTCAAGATCGACACGCTCAGCAGCAGCAGTGTGCAGGCAAACTTGGGCACGCAGCAAAGCAGGATCGGCATTATCGCAGCGTCCCGCCATGGTGTATACCACACAACGACAGCAACAAGCTTGGCTGCTTCAGAGAGTACCATCGTCGTTCGTCGATGGGCGACACTCCAGGCGATAAGGATTTTGTTCACTCTCGGTCCGAACCAGCGAAGCGCGAGCGTGGTCTCGATGTCGAGCGACGCATCAGGATTCGTCGACACCAACTCGTACGTGTGGGAGCTTTTCCCAGTACGTGTAGCTGCCTTGTCAGCTGACTCCGCTGTCATCGCCATTCTGTAGTACCGACGCTGCCTAACGTGAGGTATCGATTTCCCCGTGAAGAACCTCAACGACAACGCACCTCCTTGTCAGCGACAGCGGGATATTTTCAGCACTTTACGTCTGGCTCAGAAATTGCACTGAGCACTGGATTGTGCAACGTCGCGTTCCCTTTTGGCGGGCCACCATCGACAGTTAATTCGGTGAAGTATCCAGCCTGGAGCATACCGACGGATCTTCTCCCCTGGATTCGATACCACCAAGGCTTTGGCTTATGGGAAGGCCGACAGCTTTGATATTGCCGTCCAGCGTGGGGCAGTTGCACAAAGTTGGTGTTGGTTGCATTTGCAGGAGTCTGAGGGTTTTATATTGTTGATTGCAGATATCACGGCCTACGACTCGTTCGATCGTCGACTGTACGCCGGGTGGAAGAATGGATTGCGGAATTCGAGCGCTCCACGCAGCAAGACCAGCTCACCTTCCGGGCGGAAGCACAGTCGCCACGCCAGCCGCGACGTCCACAGCCACAGCGTCGCGAGGCGATACCCCATGAAAGTGCCTGTGCTGACGACGATCGTGAAGAACCCACGCACCGCCGCGATGTCCAGCACGCGGTTGTGGAGGAGCTTGCGCTCGTCCATCGCGAGTGCGTATGCGAGCACGAGGATGTTGAAAAGCAAAGCCGCTAGCACGGGGAATGTGTGCCACTTCTTGAAGCGAAGTTTGCGCTTGTAGGTCGGCAGTAACGCGTCCATGAAGAGCACCCAGATGAACCACAGCGCCCACGCGAGAATGTTGACACAGCGGTAGTCCCAGTCAAGCAAGTCGGCAAGACAGATCGTGGCGGCATTGAACTGTAGCACCGTGAACCAGAAGTCGAAGTTGCGCAGGAGAACACTGCACAGCTCGCGCTGGTAGTTGACTGCGTAGGCGAAGAAGAACGCCGCGGTCAGCACGAGTGAGAGGATTGCACACGGAAGAAGCACTTGGGCTCGCCGCTCGTCCACGACAACGATGAAGATCGTGCTGGCGATCGTACAGGTGAGACCGACAGCACCGCACAGCACCAGCAAGCCGTACTGGGTATTCGTGAGGGGGCTCTTCAAGCTCAAGCCCGCGAACAACGAGTGGTTGGCGTCGACGATACTGCGCGTGAGTGGCACGACACGGAAGTCCAGGAGCTTACTGGAGCTGAGCACGCAGCTTGACCGTCGTCTCGCTGTGCTGGCTTCACTTGATGGCGCTGCGTCTGGACCAAGATCGATCTCGGTATTGCGAAGCGACAACGTGGACGCCAAGGGGCCGGCGGTTGCTGCGTTGAGGCCAGCGTCTGCGATTGCTGCGACCTCTGCACCAGTGAGCAAACGAAGCGTCGACGGCTTGATAAGACGCTTGCTGCGCACAGACAGCTTGGCACGGCACACAGCGAGCGGCACGTACGGTTGAAGATGCTGCCAGAAGACGAACCGGCGCTTGTACGATTTGTTGATGATGAAGATCGCGAGTGTGAGCGAGACGTTGGCCATGAAGTTGACTTGCGCGAGACTCCAGTCTCGGCGGGCAGAGTCAGGAAGCTCTTTGATGCTCACGGACTGGTGCAGAGCGAAAAACCCCAGCGCCATCGCACACACCGAGCTCAAGACGCCGGCTCGTGCAGTCTCCGAGAGCGTGTACACGTCCGCGTCGGAGCAGATCGTGACTTGGATCGACATGAACGTGAGGAACGGATACCCCAAGCGGATATCCCGACCGAGCTGGATGCCAAACAGGAACATGCCCATCGTGTTGAGCGTCGTCGTGAACCAAAACTCGTACTGGGTCATGAGCAAGCGCAGAATCGGCACGCTCAGCAACGCCATCGTGCACATGAGCTTGGGCAATCCACACAGCAGCAACGGGAACATCACAATACGACTGAGATGCGGTGGAATGAACCACGACGTGACCGCGAGAAGCCGCGCGGCGTTTGACATTCGCGTCAGCAAGTCGCGACGACTGGAGTACCATGTGATCAGCACCGCGTTCACTTCCGGGCCAAACGCTAGCAGCGTCACAGTGACGGGAATCTCCAGAGCTGGTAGTGGACGAGTAGACACGAGCTCGTAGTTCCGCGCGCCGCCCATGGTGCCCTGGGATTCAAGTCGACTGCCTTCGGAGAAGACGCGCGCCTTCGTCATCTTGATCGCTGCCGCCTAGCCACGGCAGCGCTTCGGACAACGGGAGAACCAGGCCTTTGGAGGCAAGCCCGTACAGCAATGGCTGGTGTGATGGGTATGTAGGTTCATGTATCTCCTCCACCGTCCTCAGGACGCCAGTGCGGTTGGGGATCGACCTATAATTGGCGCCACGAGCTGAGCGCGTGCTCTGATTGAAAGACCGGGGGCTGGGGGTTCTTCAAACAGCCCCACAATGCTACGTCGCGATCAGGAGCTGAGTATGATAACACAAGGCGGATATGTATTTGAGATGCGACGAGGAACGTTTGCGGTACAGACTGTGCCGTATCACGGGACGCAACAGCGTCTAGCACACATGGCGGACTGAGCCCACACTAGTGCGATAGCATGTTGCTAAGGCCTTAGTTGGCGTGTGGGAACACCAGACACTTGTTCTTGATCCAGTGGATGGCCTGCGCGTTGCTGAAAGACGGGTCCATCTCAAACTGCGGTAATACATGGGGAAAAAGAACACAACACACGTCAGGTCCACGGTCTCACCAACCAGATACACAACCAAACGTACCCGACGGCCGGCGTGGGTGACACACTCCTCGATCAGTTCCAGCACGAACGCATTCTTCTTAATCTGCAGGTTGGCGTACGCGAGGCGCTGCTTGTGTTCTTTGATTTCCTGTTCGAGCTGCTTCTTCAGCAAGGCTTCAAACTCGAGACGCGAGAGCGACTTGGGCTGCTCCTGCGGCGGTGGGTTCGTGCCGTTGCTCGTGCTGTCGCTGGTCGTGGCGTTGATGGTCGGGTTCAGCTCATCGAGGAACTTCTGGACGACTGGCAAGTCTTTGCTCGCGCCCGCGGCCGTGCCGTTCGTTCCGTCATTCGGCAGCGCCAAATCCTTGAGCGCGTTATCGATCAACGCCGTCAACGAGCCCGGGGGCGCCGTCGGTGCCGTCGTTGCCGTCTCTCCAGGTGGCGCCGTCGTCACAGTCTCTCCGTTGTTCACGCCGCCCGCGTCCGTCACAGTAGGTGTTTCATTATTCGCCGGAGCTCCTGGTTCCGGGGTCTCCGGGACAGCAACAACTTCATCGGCCGGTGGGAGCGTTGGCAGGGATGGGTCCCACATCAATGGACCATGACGAACATCAGCGGCGTCGACGTTGGGGTCACTGGGCGGTGCGGGGTCCCACGGCTCGGGGGTCTCGTTGTCCGGATATGGCGGCGCGTTGGTCGATGGGGTCTCACCACCCGGAGAGTTTGGCCCTTGCGTTGATGGAGACTCGCTCTCCACGAAGTCAGACTGGGACGAGTCGTCACCACCGCCTGGAGTCGCAGTACTGGGTGTCGTGGTGACCTCACCACCGCCGCCGCCACCGCCTGGAGTTGTGCTGGCTGGCGCCGTGGAATGATCCTCATCATCCAGTCCTGATCCAGTGTCGTCGTTAGACAACGGCGTGAAGATATCGTCGCCAGGCGCGCCGGTCGCTGGCACGAGATCGTTGGTTGACGGGCCGTCGCCAGTCGGCGTGGGCGTCGCATCCGGAGACACACCCGGCACAGTCGTCTCTCCGCCGAGACCCAATCCACCCGGGTTGTTGTCGTCGTAGATCGACGGAGGCTCCGTGGAGCCTGGCGCCTCCGTGGTGGACCCTGGTGCTTCCGTCACGCCAGGTTGGTTCGTGCTCGAGTTATCAGGACTCGGCGGCTCATCCGCGGACGAGCTTTCCTCGTTCTCGTTGGGAGAAGGTGAGTCTGTGGTGGTGATGTCGTCCGGGTTGCTCGGTCCAGAAGTCGGCTCCACGACGTCCCCATCAATGGTCGGGCCACCACCAGGCGTGGTTGGCGCGGGGACATCGCCATCGATCGTCTGGCCGCCTCCGCCTCCCTGCTGCTGGTCAGGGGTACCAGGGACACCCGGAAGCGTCGGCACCGCAGGGATGATGCCCGTCGTGAGCGCACCCTTCCGAGCCTTCTTACAGAACGACACGATCAACGGACGCACGAACTTAAACGCATCACGGTCGACAGCCTTGTCTCCACTCTACTCTCACCACCACAAACCTCCTCAGTCAGCTCATTATCACAAGGGTACTTACTACCTATAGCAATCCAAAAACACCGTACCGAATCGAAGACACGAGTCACGCACGCGGCTTCCTCATCCAGGTCGTCGCGGACCATCTCGGCCACGGACTGCTTGGCGTCGCCCGCTAAGTTGGACTGCTCCAGCTTGGCCAGCACCTCGTCGCGGAGTTCCTGCAAGTGGGCTACGTATTCTTCCTTCGTGACGAAGCCGTCGTCGTCCGCGTCCAGCGAATCAAACGTCGCGACTTCGCCCACACCGGCCTGCGCCATGAGCGACTCGAGCATCGTGGTGGCTTGCAGACTCAGCGGCTGCGGGGCATTCTTCGTGGTCTCTGCACTGGTCGCCACACTGTGGCCACTCAAAGCCACGAACCCACAGGTCGCTGCGATGGCTGCACCGACCAGCACGGCCGAGGCGCCTGCGATCACGCGCTTCTTGGCCGACGCACGCGCGCGCGAGCGCGAGGCTCGCGATAGTGGTGGCACGACCTCACGCTGCACGAACGCGCGGCCTTCTTCCTCCGTGTTTTGGCTGCCGTACGTCGTCCCCTTCATCTCGTTCTTCGTCAAGTGAGACTGGTGCACACGCCTTCCGAAGTAGCAAAGCCCCCCATGTCGTTAGGAAGCCCCTGGGGCCCTGGGGCCCTGGAGCTCGAAAGATCTTGGACGACTGAAAGGAGAAAGCCCGCGAGTGACTCTCTGGCCACCGCACGTCGCCGCCCGTTCGAAGGCGCCGCCTTTTTGGAAGCGTCGCGAGTTCTGAGCCCTTGGTCTCGAAAGATCGCGCGCGACTCGTCACCTCCAGTCGCAGTCGCTTCGCCTGTGATTGGATGGAGCTGCTGCCAGCTCGTAGGATATGGACGGTGTGTGTGTGTGTGTGGCGCACACAGGACATACAGAGTAGGGAATATGGAAGGGATGCAATTAGGTACAGTAGTCGGCGTGGGGTGGGGACTCTAGAACGGCAGCTCCTGCTTGATGACCTCTGCCCGTCCGATCACGTAGACCTTGGCGCCCAGCTCACGCAGCTTGTCGTGCGGCAGAATGTTGCGGCCGTCAAACACGAACGCCGGCTTGGCCATGGCGTTGTACACGCGCGCGTAGTCCAGCGTCTTGAACTCGTCCCACTCGGTGAGCGCTGCGATCGCGTGGGCGTCCGCCGCGGCCTCGTACACGTCCGTGTGGACCGTGAGCAGCCGCGTGAGCTGCGGGTGGGACTTCTCGCTCACGCCCTGGTACGCCAGCTCCACCATCATGTCCTCGTGCTTGACCTGCGGGTCGTACACGCTCACACGCGCGTTCTCTTCCAGCAGCATCTTGACGATCGCGGCAGCAGGCGTCTCCCGGACATCACCGGTGTCTTTCTTGAACGCAAAGCCCAGGATACAGATCTTCTTGTTGGTGACCGTGTTGAACATGCGGCGGATCATCGTGGTCGCGAATCGCTTCTTCTGGTACTCGTTCATAGTCACTACGCCACGCCAGTACTCGGCGACTTCCGGCAGGTTGAATGACTGCGCCAAGTACACTAGGTTCAGAATGTCCTTCTGGAAGCACGAGCCGCCAAAGCCCACCGAGCTGTTGAGGAACTTGCTGCCAATGCGGTCGTCTGCGCCAACAGCGCGCGCCACTTCATGGACGTTCGCGCCCGTGGCTTCACACACCGCGGAGATCGAGTTAATACTCGAAATGCGCTGGGCGAGAAAGGCGTTCGCTACGAGCTTGGACAGCTCACTGGACCACACGTTAGTCGTGAGGATACGTTCGCGGGGTACCCAGTGGTTATAGATCCACACGAGTCTATCCACAGCGGTCTGTCCGGAGGCCGTCTCTGGACCGCCGATGAGGATGCGGCTCGGCTCACGGAGGTCGTCAATCGCAGTGCCTTCGGCCAGGAACTCCGGGTTAGACAGCACTTCGAACTTTAGACCCTTGGAGTTGGCGCTGAGCACGGCGCTGATAGACTCGGCCGTGCGCACGGGCACCGTGGACTTCTCCACGACGATCTTGTTGGAAGTCGCGACCTGCGCGATCTTGCGCGCACACGCCTCACAGTTCTTGGTGTCGGCGGCCGAGCCGGCGCCGATGCCGCTGGTCTTGGTCGGTGTGTTCACGCACACGAAGATCAGCTCGGCTTCGTTGATGTACTTGTCGATGTCCGTGGAGAAGAACAGGTTTTTGCCGCGGCGTGCGTCGACGAGCTCCTGGAGACCGGGCTCGTAAATGGGCAGCTCGTTCGAGTTCCACTTGGCGATCTGCGCCTCGGAGATGTCCACTACCACCACCTTGACGTCCGGACAGAACGTTGCGATCACCGCCATGGTGGGCCCGCCGACGTAGCCGGCGCCCATGCAGCACACCGTCATCTTGAACTCGGTGGATTCCGCCATTTTCGTGCGAGGATTTGTTGGAGGAAGGGGGAGGATTTGTTGGCGTGCGCGGTTGTTGGCGAAATGCGATTTGTTGGAAGTTGGAGGCGAGTGATCATTGGCGTTTTTTGTGATTCGTTGGCGCCCCTGGAGAGTCGCTGGTCTTTTCCTTCCTTCCTTCCGTCCTTGGCCCTCGAAGGATCACAACGGGTTTCGTTGGATCTTGACTTCAGAGTGATGGTCTCTACGGCCGCTGACTGGGCGGCTCGAGACAGAAACAGGTGCTTCAAATGAAGGCCCAAAAACACTCTCCAATCCCAAAAGAAGGTAGATGTTTCAGTACGAAACGGTCAGCGTAACTGTTCGGTGTACCACCTACTTTTGGGAAAGAAGTGTTCCGCTTTGTCCGCCAGGTGGTGCCCCGACGCTTGGCTTCCTCGCACTTCCGCAGTGATCCGCGAGTCTGAAAGTGGACGCACGCGCATCGTCAGACCCTACCCCTCCAGTCAACCACCAGTGTATCCACTTGCCAATCAAACGCCGTGGCGTCGCTGGATCGTTTCTCCAGACTCTGGATGGTTTATCCCGAGCGTTTAGATTCCTGACCTCGCCATCCACCAGCAGGAATTCGTCAACGATCTAACTCGCAGTCGACAGCAACCATTCCTCTGACGAATGTTTAGACTGGCGATGGGATGGCGACTTGCGATCGCATCGCCAGTCTCAACCCGTCTTGTAAACATCCTCGTCCATCAAAATCCAGAAATCCAGGCGTGTGCGTAGCCATCTTGTGGGTGTGGACCAGTTAGTGTACAAATGTAGCCATTCGCAATCGCACAAAGAGCTCTTCATTCTGGTGGCTATTCCACCCATCAATCTCTACGTCGTTGTGGACCCGCTGCTCGTCCCTGACACAGACGACGCGGTCGTAGGCTTGGCCGTCTTCTTCCCGCCAGCACGTGGTAGCAAATACATAGCCAGGATCTCCCGGTTGGCACTGAGGAACTCGAGCACCTGCGACTCAATGATCCGCTTGGTGGACGGCACGAGCGCCTCTCCTCCACGACCCACACGCACCTGCGCCATCGCTGTCGCGCCTTTGACGTCGCCGGTCTCGCTGAAGAACTTGGTCACGTCTTCAACAAGCTGCCGCACGCCGTCGTCGCGCTTGAGAAAGCCGTGGAGCCGCACACAGAACTCGGCAAAGCGGTCGTGGTACAACGCACTGGCCCACTTCTGGCGGAAGAACGCGATCCAGTCGTCCACGTACGAGTTGGCGAACGACGCGATCGCGCTGTTTAAGTACGACTCGTGCATGCCCACGAGACACTGGAGATTGCCGACTTCCACGCGCTCGTCGCCCAGGTACTCGAGCCGGTTGAGCACGCCGAAGTCGTCAAAGAGCAGACACGTGTACCGTGGCTGCGGCGACTGGGACGCGCGTGTGGGCAGCACCTGCAGCGATAGCGTGTTGGTGAGCGTCGGGATGCTGATCTGCACGTAGGTCTTGCCGCCCAGCACCTGAGCTGTGCGCACCACGGGCATGTGCATCTCCGGAGGCGGCACGACGGCCGCTGCAGCTCCTGGCGAGAGAAGACTGGACGTACTACCAGCACCTAGTGATGGAGCGCTGGATGAATTCGACAAGCTCTTGCGGGAGGACGAGGCATTTAACTGGGCATCATCCGTCGCAGCAGAAGCTGTCGCTAAGGCTGGAGAGTTAGCCGCTGGAGCGGCCAGTGGATCTAGGATCCGCAGCAGCGACGTCGCGAGCAGCTCTCCGCATTCGCGGGCGTTGTAGTGTTCGTGGAGCTTAGCGTGGATGAACCGTCTCGAGAAGCGACAGAGACTGCCTCCTGCGAGAATGAACGGGTCAGTGGTACGCAGGTGGCCGTTGACCACGAGTCGCCCATCGTACACGAGTCCGCTTTCGTTGATCGCACGGAACACGTCATAGTCGGCGTCGTTGTGCTGGCAACCGAGCAGCCACGCACACGGCACGAGCGTCGCTGGTTGACTGAGGCTCTGGTGGCTTGCGTGGCTGTCAGACAGTGGCGCCGCGATGTTGTGGACGCTCACAGCAGGCACCGTGTGGACGCCCTCAAGCTCATGGTCGCTGTTGACGACGAGCGAAGAGATCTTGGTGTTGTAGTGGACCACAATGCCGCGCTTGGTGTACTCTTTGTCGATCTCGTTCTTGATCTGTGTGTCTTCAAACGCCGAGTCTCTTGCGGGGGACACGTGCACGATGCGCGAGCCGTCCACGCCATTCGCCACCAGAGCGTGGATCACTTGGAGTGCGAACAGCGAGTTTCCGTACACAGCGATCCGTCGACGCAACAGTTCTTCCGCTGTGAACTGCTGGCTCTCAGCGTGGAGCTGCTGGTGGAGCCACCGCGCCGTTCGCACGTCGCCCAGCGGCACCATCTTGCTCGGGATCGGCGCTGGCGTGTACTGCTCCCCGTCAAAGACTGGGAATCGCCCAAGCGACGTGCTCGTGCCGTCCTGGAGCCCCGCTGTAAGCAGTAGGTAGTCGTAGGGAAGACAGGAGCCATCCATGAGCAGCACAGCACGCGCACTGCGGTCAATCTGCATGACTTTGCTCTCGATCACACGAACGTGGGTCTTGAGACTGAACTGCTCGAGCTCCGCACGCGACAACGCGCTCTTCCATGCAAACCCCAGCGGATCCACGGTCTCATCTGACGACGGAGAGGTCGTTTGCAGTGGATTTGGCTCGAGACACGGCGCCACGTCAAGACCCAGGGGCGAGATCAGTGTGATGTTGGTGAACCGCAAGTACGGCACGCTGAGCAGACGCTGGAGAGTCACGAACGCTGTGTCGGACGCGCCCACGACCACCACGCGGTGGTTCACGATCAGCTTCGTCTCACTTAGCAGTTTCTTGGAGATCACGAACAGCGCAAACGCGTCAAACGCCTCCATTTGGGCCACGGTCTCCGTGTTCTCGGGGTACTGCGCGACTTCATCGCTGCTGATGGCGATACTGCGTCGTGGTGGAGCGAGCACAAAGTCGTGGAGCACAGGGCTGATGCTCGAGGGTCTCACCACAGGGCCTTTGCCTGTCTGGACCTGGTAGAACAGGCAGCTCTTGCGGAACGACCGCGCCATTTCCAGCAGCACAAACCGCGCGGCGGCGTAGAACACCGGGTTCAATACAAAGTGCTGTAACACCGCGTGGTCTTTCGAGCGGTGGTGCGCCATCAGCAGCAGCGAGTCCAAGTGGAAGTGGTTCTTCAACGCAGCAGTGACGTCGTGGTTGCGAGCCAACACCGCGAGGCCCACGACTTTGCCGCTGGCGTGGACCACGAACACGACGTTCTTGGGGTTTTCCTCCACGTCGATCTCGAATTCTTCGCTGGCCAGTACGAGTTCATCTCGGATATTCGCTCGCGTGGCTGGGGCGACTGAGAGAAGCAGCGATTCCAGGGAGTCGTCGCTCTGAGGTGACATGTAGCGCGAGATGGAGAGCTCCACAGTGTCCAAAATGCCCTGGCCTTCGCTGCTCACAGGGTGGAAGAACGCAATGGCGTCGCGATGCAGCAGATACAGCACGTGGGTGAACGTGCTCTGCGGCTTGGGCGGCACCAGTGTGAAGACACGAAGGAACGACGGCTCGGGGGCATTCGTAGGCAGCGTGAGAAGACAGAAGTCCTTCTGTGGGAAGGTCGCGAAGGCGTGGACCACGAGATCCAACGCCCCGACGCCGTCGAAGCGGTCATCCATAGAGAATAACGTGATGGCGAAGCAGTTCTGCTGCGCGCGGGCGTTTTCCACAGTCTTCCATAGCAACGCAGAGGCCACAGCAGCTCCTCCGGCTACGATTTCCCCATTGGGCTCGTCGTCGGGGCCTCCGACGGCGTACTGTAAGGCCACAGAAGCCTCAGTGTCGATCATTATCTGGAAGATCGGCGCTGTAAACGTCTGGGAGATCACGGGCTTTGGCTGGAGACCGTCACAACGCACGATCTGAACCGCGACGCTGGACGAGCCGTACTCGGCGAAGGTCGTCAGCACCGCGTCACAGTTCTCGTGGTACTTCTCCAGTCGGTTGAGGATCGTGGCTTCATTATCGTCGGATCTCTGGATCACACGGTCACGGACGTCCGCCGGTGGAGGGTTAAAGTCCACGTGGTAGGTCTTGCCCGTGACTGGATCCACACGCCGTCCAGAGATGCGCTTGACCACTTCCTCATCCGGCACGTCTAGTACAAGCACGACGTCGGGCACGATCCCAGTCGCGAGCATCGCACTGGCCTGGACAGCCGTGCGTGGGAAGCCGTCAAGCAGCCAGCCCCTGGCCGCACAATCGTCCTGCTGCAGCCGCTCCAGGATCACGTCGATGATCAGCTCGTCCGGCACCAGCTCCCCAGCGTCCATGAACGCCTTGGCCTTCAAGCCGAGCGGTGCACCCGCCAGGATACTCGCTCGTAGCATGTCCCCCGTGGACAAATGGACCACATCAAACATCTCCACCAGTAGCTCACACTGCGTGCCCTTGCCACCCGCTGGAGGACCCGTGATGATCAATTTTGGAGCCGCGAGGTGCTGTTTGTGCACGAGATACTTGAACTTTTGGCCGTTTTTGACCGCGTGGACGTCCTCAATGATCGCGTCACCGATCGCCTGCTTGGGTTGGAGCCCATTGACCTTGAGCACCTTGGATGTGTGGCGGAACGTGTCCACCACAGCGTCACAGTTGTCGTGGAACTTGACAAGGCGGTTCCGGATCGTGGCTTCCGTATCGTCCGACCGCTGGATGAGCCGCGCACGGAGAGCGTCGTCCTGGGCCGGCGGCGGATTGAACTCCAAGTGGTACGTCTTGCCAGTCTCCGGATCGATCCGGCGTCCAGAGATCCGCTTGACCACTTCTTCATCCGGCACGTCCAGCACAACAACAGAGTCCGGAAGAATCCCAAGCCGCAGCATGGCCTGGGCTTGGCTCGCTGTACGTGGGAAGCCATCCAGTAGCCAGCCTCTCGCCACGCAGTCGCTCTCCTGAAGTCTCTCAAGGATCACGTCGATGATCAACGCGTCTGGAACCAGCTCGCCGGCGTCCATGAAGCCCTTGGCCTGCAGGCCCAACGGGGAATTGTTCTGGATACTCGCTCGCAGCATATCGCCCGTGGATAAATGGATCACCCCAAATTCCTGGACCAGTAGCTCACATTGTGTGCCCTTGCCGCCTGCTGGGGGCCCACAGATCACGATCTTCGGGGCGACACTGAGCACACCAGTATGGACGCTGCTCAGGTCGCTCTTGGCCAAGTTGTTGTATGCGTCTAGCTCGAAATTCTGCTGCAATGCCGCTACATGGATCTCTTCGGAGACCGCCAGCAGCCCTACGGCGCGCCCTTCCGTGACGTCGGCCCGCGTGGCATGGCCCTGCGTGACAGTGGTGCTGGCCTGGGCCACGAGACACACGTTATGGTCATCCTGGTCCTTGATGAGCTCCGCCAAGAAGAAATCGCCGAACTGGCGCGCGACGCTTTCATTGTGGGCGTTCAGGATCGGCTCTAGATCATCGTGGTCTTCCACACGAGCGCGACGCACGTGAACGGACGGGAGGAACTCACTGGAGCGCGACTGGTACACCGTGAACTCCTGGAACGAGATCTCTAGAGACCCAGAGAGCGGTGATTTGGAACTTGTTGCACTCGCTGGGACGCGCTCAAAGAACTTGTGGAGCCCAGAGGGATCGGTCTCTAACTCGACTGAGATTGGTAGCACGAGTAGCACACGCTCACGATGCGGGAGTGCGTTGTACGCGGCATGGAGAAGCTGCCGCAGGATGACACTGCCACTCGTAGACGCCCGGCCGGCTCCTCCAGTGGCTCCCGCGGCAGCCGACGATGATTTCTGGGCGAAATATGACAGAAACACCCACGTCGACGGCCGCGAGAGATCGTACTTGGCGCCCAGGTACACGCGGAAGGCCTCCGGGTTCTCACTCAGCTCAGGAGACAGAGGCGGTGGCTTGTCGTCGAATGCACAGAAGCCCAGCACGCGGTCCGCACGGTGGGCGTCTGTGAGTGTGAGTGCGAGCTCCGAGGTTTCGATGACCGAGCCGAGCTGCGACGACGCGCGAGGGCCGAAGAAGCGTTTGCGGGTCGGTAGGTCGGGCAGCTCAAGCTCCGCGACGGCGCCTTGATCTGCGTCGGCGCTTCGCCGCACCGCGTACGTGTTGCTCATGGTGGAATGAAGAGGCGGGTCAGAAGGCGGAACGAGAGGAGACGGCGTCGCTACTGGTACGCTGTCGGTCGCGCAACAAAGGCAAGGGGCGCCCAGGACGTTTCCCATTGCCAACAGTCAACGGCTGTGAGGATCTTGCACGCTTTCAGCCTGAGAATAGAATAGAAGACCCACCGCGATCCACACTCAAGGACGTTAAAGCCAAAGCAAGAGATTCCTGTGCTCTCTCCCGCAAACTAACCAGTTGGCTTCGTGTTGCCT
This sequence comes from Pythium brachiatum, assembly GCA_023337615.1. Classification (NCBI taxonomy): domain Eukaryota; phylum Oomycota; class Peronosporomycetes; order Pythiales; family Pythiaceae; genus Pythium; species Pythium brachiatum. Next base: position 9,105 of record JAADXI010000360.1, on the reverse strand, counting down.
TTCTATACAAACGGGGGATCAATGGACGGTCTCACTTGCCGAGTTGAACTAATGGTCACTGCGGTGGGAGAACTTGTCGGATTGCTTGGACTGCTTGGACGTGGGCTTGTTCTTCTTGGCGCCTCCAAAGAACGTGCGTTGCGTCCACGATCTCATCGCCCGCGACAACCCCCACACGCCCATTCCCTTCACCTCCACGAGGTTTTCTTCAGCGTCGCGGACTTCGTCTAACTCGCCTACCTTGTCACCAGCCTCGTCTTCATCTTCCACGTTGACAGCGTTGTCAAATTCATCCACTAGCAGCAATTCACTGCCTGAAAACGCCAGGAACGGCAGCTCGTCACGATGGAACGCGTACAACACGAGCTGGCGTCGCTTGGTCGTGGTCACCGACGGTCGCTTGCTGCCGTCGGGCATGGTCGCGTTACTGCCGCGCCGCATTTTGATGCGATGCACCGACGAAAGCTTAGGGTCCACACGCACAGAGCGGAAACTCGTGGCGATCACAGGCCGACTGCAGCCTTCGGGAAGCGCGAGCAGCAAACAATCCTTGTCCTTGAAGTCATGGAACGCTACATACACATCCAAGGTCTCAGCTAAGCATAACGGAGACCGTATCAGCGAAGAGCTACTTTCGTACCTTTTGTGAGGAACTGTTGGGCGCGGCACTCGTGGTCATCACGCATGCTGTACATGCTGATGATGAACGCGTTGTTGCGCAGCAAACACTTTTCGATGGTCGCGAAAAACTGCTCCGCGATGAGCTCGATCGGCTGCGTGCCGTCTGCAATTGTGATCTCACAGGCGCCGCCAAACGCCGCTCGTACTTGGTCGCAGTTGTCGTGGTAGCCCTGCAGCCGCACGCGCACCGTCTCGGGTGTATCGTCACTGCGTTGAATGCAGCGCTCCGCGATCTCTGGTGTCGGTGGTGGATTAAAGGCCAAGTGGTAGGTCTTGCCAGTGTCTGGATCCAACACTCGACCGGAAATTCGAGCCACAATATCCTCGTCCGGCACCTCGAGCACGAGCATCGCGTCGGGGATGATTCCTTTCGATATCATCGCCTGGGCTTGCGCCTTGGTGCGTGGGAAGCCGTCTAATAACCAGCCACGCTTCACACAATCCGCTTGCTCGAGGCGGTCGAGAATCAAATCAATAATCAGCTCGTCCGGCACGAGCTCACCGGCGTCCATGAAACCCTTGGCCTTCATACCGAGCGGCTCGTGGCTCTGGATTGCAGCGCGTAGCATATCTCCCGTGGACAAATGCACGACGTTGAAGGCGCGTACGATCCACTCGCACTGGGTGCCCTTGCCACCCGCAGGAGGCCCCGCGATCACGAGCTTCGGTACGTGGCGCAGCTTGAACGGCCGGCGGATCTTCTTCGCGTAGTACACGTCGCGCACGAGCTTGCGGGTGATGGACTCCTTGGTGCGGGCGCCATCCACGTGGATCATCTTGGCGTGCTTCATGAACACTTGGAAGACTGTCTCCATGTGCGAGTGGTACGCGTGCAAGCGGCGTTTGACGTGGTCCTCGCGGTCTTCCAGCCTCTGAACGACGTGCTCTGCTCTCCCAGGTGGAGGCGGATTCGTCTCGAGATGGTACAGCTTCCCCGACTCCGGGTCTAGTCGTCTCTGGCAGAGCCGGTTAAGAACTTCTTCATCCGCAAGGCTGATCGCCACGATGATATCCGGCACGACGCCCTGCGCAGCCATGATCCGAGCCTGCAGTTCTGTTCGCGGGAAGCCATCCAGCACCCAGCCTCTGGCTTTGCAGTCGTCATCGCCCAGTCTCTTCAGTACCATATCCATCATGAGCTCGTCGGGCACGAGCTCCCCACTGTCCAGATAGCTCTGCGCTTGGAGGCCGAGAGCGGAGCCCTGTTCGACGTGCCAGCGAAGCATCGTGCCTGAAGACAACGGGACGACGTTAAACTCGTCCACGAGTGCGGAACTCTGCGTGCCCTTGCCTGAGCCTGTAGGCCCGCACAGCACGATCTTCGGCGGACCCAAACCTCCATAGGATCTGATGGGTGCTGTAGACGGTGAAGTTGAGGAGAGGGAGACTGTGTGAGTTCGATACAGTTCAGAGAACAACTTGGCGTAGTCTTCTGCCTTAGTATCTTCGACAGCATCCGTACACGCGAGGATCCCACTGGGCCCATTCGCTGTGAGTGAGTGGGCGACGTAGCACGTGTGGTGGTCATCTTGTGTGGCAGTCGTCTGGCCCAGCGTCGCGCTGTTAAACCACGACTGATACGATGCACCGTCTTGCAGTCGCCACTCCATTTGCTGCGCGTCTACAATGTCTTGCAGCGGTCGTGCGTCTTTCTGCTGGGCATTGCGAACGTACACACTGGGCGTGTAGTCCAGTCGAACCGCGCGGTAGAACCGAAACAACGCGCCGCTGCTGACGGAGACCGAGTCATGGCAAGCAAACACCTGATGGAAGAGCCCGGTTTCTTCGAGATCCACACCCACGGGCACAGGCAGCACGATGCCTCCGACTTCAGGCCGTATCTGAAAGAGATGGTGCACGATCTCCGCTACAATACGCGCGTGGGGCACTGTGGGGTCCTGACTGAATGCCGAGAGCATGATACATCCGTTTGTGCGGCCAAAATGCACTTTCTTCTTGAGGTAGTCGGTGGCTTCGGGCCATTTCAACAGGCTCGCCGGCACTTTATCATCAAACGCCGCAAAGCCAACGATGCGGTTGCTGTTGGAGGGGTCGACGACGCACAGCGAGAGCACTGAGGTCTCGATCAGTGCTCCAGTGTGGAGAAGCCCGAAGAGCCGACGGCGGTCGGGCGGCTCGGGCCATTGCAGTTCGTCGACTGGCGACTGGTCCGCCTCCGCACACACACGCACGGTGAAGGGCATGGCGTCTTGGTAACGAGACGCGCTCGTGGATGCCGCACGCCGCTAACTATTCGCGCTGGGGCATCCAGGACGGGAAAGCGGTCTGTGGGGAACGAATGCTTCAGGCATCCCGGTCAATAAATAGAGCGCACTCGTGGCTGCTAGCGTGGGTATTTACGGGACGCACCCAAGCGCGAGCTGTTCAGGAACAGGTTCCAGGATGCAGCGAGGGTCTCCGATAAAAAGGTTCGCGTCGTTTCGCGAACTTCTCTTAGGTTCGAATCACTAAGTTCGCACGAGGATAAATTCATTTTTGAATTGAATTGCCAAATTGAATTGATGAGTTGAGCTCTCGCCACGAAGCGGTACAGAACTGCCGTCGGACTCGGCAGGAATGGCGTCGTCCAGCACCACGCAGCAGCGCGTGTCCACGCGGCGCTTCCTGGCACCGTACTATGCGCTCAACAGCGTCGTGTTGCTGTCGTACTTGGGTCTTCGCCACGTCTTCTGGAGCCCTGTGCTTGAAGAGCGCGAGGGATTCCTCAACATCCCACGTGTACGGGTTCTCCACTCTGACTGATGCGACGCCTGTAGATTGACGTACGTTATATGGCTGTGTGTGATGCAGGAGCATGAAATCTTCCTGCTTGTTGCGATTCTGTTCGCGATGAACTACCGCAAGAAGGCGACGATCGACGGCGTGGTCGCCATGTTCTTCCTGTATGCCAAGACGGGCATTTTAGCGTCGCTGTACTACCTGGACAAGCGTCTCTTCGGCTGGATGGCTGTCTACTGCGCCAGTACGTGCTCCTGTTGTTGTTGGTGCTTACTGGGTGATCATTTGCTCATAGTGTGGATGCTGCTGCAGTTCTGTTTATCGCCGTGGGCCAACCCAAGTACTCAGGCCCGGAGAATATCCTGCCACTGAACCCAGCGTCTATCGAGCAGCACATCAAGCGGCTTGGTGGCTTCAAGCCCACGGAAAAGAAGAACGTCTCGTGGATCGTGTACTTCTACGCCGACTGGAGCGACCACTGTCTCGAGCACGACGCCATGATCGCCGACCTCTCACTACTGTACGTTTGCTTCGACTCTAAATCTCCCCGTAAATGCTCTTAAACTCACGTTTTCTTCTTGGCAATTGGATGCAGATACGGCTCAGAGACACTGCGATTCGGCAAAGTGGACGTCACCAAGTACCCTGAGCTGGCGCGCGAGTACAAAATCGACGTATCCACGACGTCCTGGCAACTGCCGACGCTCGTTCTCTTCCAGGCCGGCGCTGAAGTCAAGCGTCTTCCATACATCGACGCCAACGGCACCGTCGCCAAGGTCATTCTCGACAGGGTACGCTACGCTTCTCCTTACCGCTGTGTGTCACACACTGTGTGTGAATGCTTGCCTTTCTCACGTTTTTTCATTCTTGCAGGCCGGATTGATCAAGGTGTTTCTCATGGAAGAGCTCAAGGAGGGCAAGAAAAGCGCTTTTCTCGCGAAGAGCAGATAACACCCAGCTTCTATCCGTAAAACAGCTTTTGCGTAAAATTGGTTTTTGATCGTTTACCTCTGATAGCACATAATGTTCGGTTGAAGTTGACCCCTTAAATATGATAGCTTCCGAAGCTCCTCACCCAGAAAGAGAAGTCGCACCGAGAGAGAACGAAGAACGCGGCAGTGGCAATGGGCGCCTCGCTCTCTGAATGCTGCGCCGGCAGCGCGCTGTTCATCTTCAACGGCATCGACATTCTCTTCGGCACCGTGCTGACGGTGTATGCGCTCTTTCTCGGTGAGCTCCCGCCTTTAAACCACCGCTTTATTAGACGAACAATTCGCTAATCCTCGTTTATGTTTTTGACTCCATGAAGGCGTGAATGGCTACGCGCCCGACTGGCTGTACGCGCCCATTCTCGCAGTGGGCGGCGTGATGGTGCTCGTAGCTTTAATGAGCTGGTTTGGCGCCTCGCACCGCAGCTGCGCGACGTGTCTGTCGCTGTCGCAGCACTTGTTCATCCTACTCGCGCTCGTGGAGCTCGTGCTCGCAGTCGTCATCTTGACACAGGGCGAGAAGATCAACGCGTTCCTGCGCGACCACCAGCAGCAGCTCCACCTCACGTACGTTGGTTGTGGTGCTGGATTAGACAGAGGATATCCCCCTAATATTTTTGATTGTGCATGGTAGGGATGAGCAGCTCCACCGTTTTGAAGACAGCAAGTTCCTGCCAGCGTACTTGCTGCTGGCGCTGTTCACAATGGAGGTCGTGCGCTTCTGCTGCAGCAGTGAGTTCAACCGCGCGCGCGACCGCCGCAAGTACGAGTACAGAAGCCTCAAGAACCTGCGCGACCTGGACGATAACTTGCTCACTGTCCGCAAGGAACACGTACGCGTTTCTCGATTTATCAGCAGGTGGGTTACTGGGAGCACTGATAGAGTGCGCACTTGTAGGAAATCTCGGAAAAGTACGCGTCGCTCAAGGACAAGTACAAGAACAAATACCAGGCGCCGGAGCTGCGCACGGCTCCGGTCGCCTCCGAGGCCTCGACACTTTACGTCTAAGCCTGAAGTCTCAATCGCAGGGGGGGGTCGCTTGCTGTGTGTGTTTTAGCTCTCCAAAGTGTGAGATCCAGTTGTATGGCCGTGGATTGCACGCTCAATCGCAGCTCTTTATGCTTTTCTGACGCCTCGAGGCTTTGGTCCATTGCCTCGAACATTTTCATAGGCATCGCTAAGCTTGTCGGATCTAAACGCTGCCCACTGCTGCCCAAGATGCAGCCCCAACGTCGAACCATCCCTAACATCAGCGGCAGCAGCACGAGCTCCAGACCACGTGTGTCAGCACAGTTCACTCTCAGGTCTTGCAGACGCCCTTGACGTATTAATTAAGCACTGCATAGTATCACCACCGCAACGAGTATCGTGGATTGATCAACCTCCAACCGGGAGTCCAAGTGGTGAGCTGGCGTTGCCAAGATCGCAGTGCATCTTTACCAAAGATTCCGTGTTCTACTCAGCCTGCATGTGAACTGAGTCTGAGCCGCTCAGTCCCAGCTCCTATTTTCTTCCAATCACAACAGTCCACTCGAAAACCATCTGGCACCATCATTCTGCGCTCCGCGGCAACTTTGACACGAGGAGATCAGCTCATGTGATTGGCCGACACGCAGCCAATCCCCACTGCAAGCGCGACCACAACACACTGCACTGCGACAACGGCAGTCTCTTGCATGGCGCGACCACCGCATGAGCTCTCCAGCCCAGAGGCGGAAGTGCCCACTGCTCTGAGCAACGTCACAAACGCATTCTCCCCTCTCTCGCCATCTCCCACGGCATCCTAGAACCGGAACGCAACCTGGTGAATCAATCACAAGAATGACGCTCCACCAACGCGCATCCGCTCGCGGCGTCGACGCGTCGTCTTCTTCGAACGACCATCTCTACCGCGGCCCCGTGGCGCGCCGCAAGCGCAGCGTCCAGCAGCGCATCAAGGACATCTTCCCCATCCTCGAGTGGCTGCCCAAGTACGACCTCAACAACCTCAAGTTCGACATCGCGGCGGGTGTCACAGTCGCGATGATGCTCATCCCACAAGAAGTCTCGCTGGCCGGCATCATGCACGTGCGTCCCGAGAACGGACTGTACACTGCAGCCACAGCGCCGCTGATCTACGCGTTGTTTGGCTCGTCGACCGTGCTGTCGGTGGCCAGTGGCTCGGAGGTGAGTCTGTTGGTGGGCTCGGCGCTGAACCACATCGACAGTGAGAAAGAACGCATCGCCACGGGCGTGTTCACGTCGTTCATCATCGGTTTGATTCTGCTGCTCGTGCGGTTTTTGAACCTGAGCCAGATCGCCGACTTCTTCTCGCGTCCAGTCATGGGCGGTTTCATCTCGGCCGGTGGCTTCCTCATCATGCTCTCGCAGGTGCCCAACTGGTTCTCGGTCAAGGTGGAGCACGCCACCTTCCCTCCGCAGACAGTGTACAAGGTGTTTGCCCAGATCCAGAAGATCGAGAAGAACTCGTTTCTGGTCGGTCTCTTCTCGATCCTCTTACTTGCGCTGCTCAAGGTCACCAAGAAGCGCTGCTTCCCCAAGCCCGTGCTCACCAGCATCTTCAGCGACGAGCCAGCGACCGCCAAGAAGGTGGATGGCACCGAAGAGATCCCGACGCCAGTGCCAGAAGCGCAGCACAACGGCCACGGCTTCTCGCTCACAGAGGCCCAGTATGTGAGTATGAACGCTGAGCGCGCAGCCAACGACGACTCTCCAGCACACGTGAGAGTCCCAAAGACCAAGGGAACGCTGTGGCTTTACTTCCTGGCTCGCACCATGTGTGACTTGGGTCCGCTCATGGTCTGTATCTTCGGTGGCATCGCTGGTTACTACTTGGGCCCAAAGAAGATCAAGCTCACGGGTAAGGTTCCTGGTGGGCTTCCCACTCCCACGGAGCCCTGGTACGGTTTCAACGAAGGCATCATCCCAGACGGCGAGCTCGGCACGATCCTCGTCAAGTCCCTCACCATCTCGGTCGTGGTGTACTTGTCAAGTATCGCGATGGCCAAGCGGCTGGCTATCCAGCGTGGGGAGGACATCCGTACTGACCAGGAGCTGCTGGGTCTAGGCATCGCCGCTGTGGTGTGTGGCTTCATGCGCGCCATGCCACCGACCGGAGGCATGTCGCGCACTGCTGTGAACCTGCAGAACGCCAAGACGCAGCTCGCGTCCATCATCACGGTCGCGATCATCATCCTGTCGCTGTACACGCTCACGGGTACGCTGTACTATTTGCCCAAGGCAACGCTCGCGGCGATCATCATCGTCGCAGGGTACTCGCTGGTGGAGTTCCGTGAAGCCAAGTGGCTCTTCCGCGTGCGTCGCGACGAGTTCTACGTGTGGACGGCGTCGTTTGTGCTCACGCTGGGGCTGGGTGTCATGTACGGCCTGGCGGCGTCCATCGTGGCGTCAGTCATCGGTTTGATGTGGAAGACCAAGCGTGCGCCAGTGGTGATCCTCGGCGAGCTGGAGAACGGCAACTTTGTGGACCGCGAGCTGTACCCAGAGGCCAAGCACTTGCTGGACGTAGTGGTGCTACGCGTGGAGAGCTCGCTCTACTTCGCCAACTGCGAGCGCGTGGTGACGTTCGTGGACGAGGAGCTGGCGCGGCTGGCGCAGGACGACATCGTGGTCAAGGGCGTGGTGCTGGACGCGTTCAGCATGAACGACCTGGACGCCACGACGCTGCAAGTGCTGTCGGATCTGCAGGAGAAGCTGGCGTTCCGCAAGATCGGATTTGCTGTGGCGAACGCCAAGGGTAAGATCCACGACATCATCGCGTCCACCAACCTGATCAAGCGACTCGCAGCCCAGAACCCTCGTCTGCGCGTGGAGGACGCGATCCAGGTGCTTCGCGTCGCACACACCCACACCGTGTCGACGGCCACGTCGCCTTCGTCCTCAGACCGTGCTGGTACGTCAGTGTAAGACGTCACGGTGATGCTGTAGTGCCCAAGAGGTCTGCGATTTTTTATTGTGTTCATAAACTACTCCCTCCGTTACGAATTAATTGGTGCACTTGACTTCAAGATTGAATATCTTGGCGGATTTTTGACCTTTTAGAAAAGGTAAAAGGTTTTCTCATTCTGATTGTTGTTTACCACGTAGTATGCAGCTGCAGATCAGGGCAATTCTGGACATCAACAGCTGCAGATCAGGGCAATTCTCGACATCAATTCCAGGTACGTACTCACAGGTTTCGCAGAACAAGGTTCAACATACTGACTGTAAGTCAGCAGATGAAAAACATGAATCACCCGCTGCGCATTGAGATGTGAGGCCACGGTCATGAATATGCGGGAAGCAGCACCACAGCTAGTGAAAAGGTATCTGAAAGCAGCGCCAAGATATCTCAACGCAGGCCTGCGTGCGGACGGTTTCAGGAACAGCAGCAGTTGGCTCAACTTGATCAAATCGACAAAACCTGCCAAAGTCGATACATTTAATCAACAAGTTTGTTCGATTGTAAACACGAACACCCGTTCATGGCAAATGCACCAAAACAAAAAAGAACGCAGTGAGAATTTTTTTAGCGGAGCCTGAGTCTGCATTCATTTGAGACCGAATATATCAAAAGTAGTATTATCGACCAAAGTGCGTTTTGCGATTTAAGACCGGATTCGTGTAGATTAGAATGTTAGCTATCGAATACGACCACCCGCATTCCAAAACACGAAGAAGAAGAAAAGTTGTGGT
>JAADXI010000359.1:0-24185 GCA_023337615.1 Pythium brachiatum | reverse complement strand
CCCCCCCCCCCCCCCCCCCGTCGCTCAAGCTCATCGGTATGAACACTATCGTGTGTGGGCAGCAGCGATGAGCTACGGGGCGAAAGATATGACGAACAACAGAGCTGAGTACCTCGGTGCTATCACCGGTCTCAAGGCCGCGTGGATGAATGGCTGGAAGCCATTGGAAGTGGTCGGCGACAGCGCGTTGATCCTAGGCCAGCTTCGAGCGTATCGACCGCCAAAAAACGCGAAGCTCTGTCCCCTATACGCGCAAGCTCGCGTACTCGCAGACAAGCGAGGAGTCTCCAGGTGGTTGCACCACTACCGCGCCCACAACAAGATGGCAGACGCGGCGGCCAACGTGGCCATGGACACTCGCTCCAGCATCCAGGTCCTCTTCCCAACCCGGCGGAAGGAATTCGAGACCATCCCCGGTCTTCTCGCCGACGACTTCCAGCAATGGCAAGACTCGTTGGACGCAGAAACCCCCAGGCTCTCGCCCCAAGACTAGGAGTAGTAGTAATGCTAGACAGATATTCTGAGTCCGCTTAACTGTCGTGACACAATACACCTCAACTTCAACAACAGGTATGAACACTATCAAGGCCCTCGCGGCCGCCTCCACCCTCGGTGCCATGATGTATTTGCAATTTGCCAGCGCGTGGGACGGCCAAATCACATTTTACGACGATGCCGGCTTACAAGGAGAAGCCTTGACCGTGCGGATTTCGACCTCGCAGCGCTGTTTTAACATCGGCTGTTTCAACGACCGTGCGTCATCGATTCGCTGGGACAATATCAAACGCGGGGAGCGCATTGAGATCGTGTTTTACTCGGACAAGGACTGCGATGGATACCAGATCAGCTGGTACACCGACCCAGGGTACTTCCCGGTGAACCTGGAGCTCGACAAGTTCAACAACAAGATCTCGTCGTTCATGATCGCCGAAAACAGTTTGTCACCCACGTCGGGCACAGTCACAGTGTGTCCGTTTTCGCCGCAGGCGGAGTCGGGGTTGCTCGCCAACGCCACAGCGATGGACATTTCAGCGGGCGTGATCGAGAAGGCGAACGCCACCTCGTCTCATGAGGCGGCTGCCTCCGTGGGGCCCTAGGCGTCGTAAGGGTCTTCGTGATCCTAAAGCATTGGTTTTTTGCTTCCGGCAGTAGTGTCTATGTCGCTGTGGTACAGTGTTGTGATCACATACAGTACTCATGTCTTGTTCGACATAAACAAGGCAAGAGGACACACAGCATACAGTAATCGGTACGTACTGTAGAACACGCTTTACATTGTGCTTCGAAGCACGTAGCATCCACGCGAATGCGCCCACACGAATGAGACAGTACCGGAGGCCACGACGCGAGTCTTCATGGCCGTCAAGGGAATCCACAAAGAAAATGCCATGTAGATCAACGGCTCTTCAATGGCTACAGAACTCACAGGTTGTTCCGTATATGAGGTGCAAACGAGCGTAGCTGTCGGACGTTCCGATACGGAGCCAACAATGACGCCGTGCGTCCCCGTGATGTACTCGTACTCACACATCGGTGTTCGCTCAGAGAATGATTCTACACACAAAAAACGCGGTCATTGATGTGAATTACGGAAGTCACTACAGTATCGAGTCCAGTCCTGACGACCGCGCATCGACGACACTTGGAAAGGCTTTTCTATGATCACCAGCACGCTCTTTCGGCCACGCATATTCACCTTGTGTATGTGAACAGTATACCGGCGGAGGATGGCTCCCCGATTCCGTCGGTAGATCCTCGTCCTAGACTACCACGGATTCACTCGTTCCAGGCTCAAGCGCTTTGCACACATGATCAGACAGTCTACAGTATCGTACACGAGCGCCATGTCGCTACAAGCGAGATCCGGTGGTGGAGGTGCCAAGTCGACCTGACGCGCTTGCCGAACTCGAACGATCTTCCGGGCCGGAATCTCAGGCCTCAACAAAACCATGCGACGTGTGAAATTGATAAGAACGCATTGCGGATACGAACGTATCGTTTGAATTGGCACCGACCCTCACAGCAGCGAGTCCAATGCCCGTGACTGTGCCGACGGAATGTGCGCGCGTTCTGCGCGGCCATGCTGGCCCTGTGAACGCCGTGCGCTTCAACGGTGAGTAGACAAGTGTATGGTGGTTATGTATAGTGATTCTCATGTTCTGATGGTGCGTCGTTGGCTCGGTAGACAAGGGCACGTACGTGATGACCTGCGGGCAGGACAAGACCATTCGACTGTGGAATCCACACCGCGACGGGCTTGAAACGCAGGGTGAAGGACTGCTCATCAAAACGTACCAGGGGCGCCATGGATACGACGTCCAGGACGTCGCCATGTACGGTTATGCACCTTTTTGGAGGCCCGTTTAATTCTGTGGACTGCATTAGTCACACTCTCGTGCTGCTGGGAACTCTAGTGCACAGGACAACGCGCAGTTTGCATCGTGTGGGCGCGACAAAGCTGTGTTTGTGTGGGACGTCCCGACAGCCAAAGTGATCCGCAAGTTAGAAGCCCATGATCAAGTGCGTGGACTGATTTCTTTTGGCTCTGAGGCTGGTTGGGCTTATCTAACGACTACGGTTCAGAGCGTCAACTGCGTGCGCTACAACGCCGACTCGTCTGTACTGCTGTCTGCGTCGTACGATAAGACCGTGCGCGCGTGGGATATGAGGTACGTCCGTCGTTAGCTGTCGCTGTGGTTATGTGTGTACTGTATGAACTGACTCAAGGGGTGGCCTACAATTATGCCTAGAGCCCGCAACTCGTACACTCCGATCCAAGTGCTGGACGAGTTCAAGGACAGCGTGACGTCCCTCGTTGTCGCCGGCCACGAAATCATCGCAGGGTGCGCTGTCTTTTTGTGTCTGCTCGTGTTCCGTCTGTATGTCTGTATCTGCTAACTCCTAATGTGTTCTGACGTAGCTGCGTTGACGGGATCGTGCGCACGTTCGATCTCCGTGCTGGTAAGGTCTTCCGAGACAACATTGAAGGTATGGACGCTTTCTCAGGTCGCTTATGGCGGTGTTACAGTGCTGATAGTGTGTACTTTATAGAGCCTGTGGTGTCCGTGGCACGGTCTCCGGATGGACGGCAGCTCCTCGCGAGCGCACTTGATGGCGCGCTGCGGCTCATCGATCGGTCGAGCGGTGCAGAGCTCAAGAAATTCCGTGGGCACTGCGTGAATGCATATAGGATCGACTGTGCATTCTCGAATGACGGCGCGTTCGCGTTGAGTGGATCGGAGGATGGCCAAGTGTGCTACTGGGATCTCGTGACTGCTCGTATGAGCAAGTTCCACGCCCATGGGAAGCCTCTTCGCTCACTTGCCTACCACCCAGAAGAGCCCATGCTGATCACCGCGTGCGTCGCTGGCTCGGTCAAAGTGTGGCATTCGAAGTCGCCATCAGCATGAAAAAAAAGGAGTTAATTACGCGTTGATATGTCCACTTTCTTCGATACGACGTAGTTGTATAATGGAGCAGCTTACGACAGACCATACCTCATCCCAGCGACTGTCATCAGCAGATCGTTCGCGTTCTTCTGCTTGTTGGACTTGTCGGTGCTGAAAAGAGACGCAAACACTTTGTTCTTGGCCTTGGCCTGCTCCATCGCAGTGGTCGCCTCCTGTGCGATGGACGACAAAGCCGCTGGCGCAACTGCGGGTGTTTTCTCAGTCTTCTCCTTCTTCTCTTTGCGTTTCTTCGCTGAATGCCCATCTCCCATATTTCCATCGCCGTCTACAGTCGCGTCATCACTGCGTTCATGGCGTTTCTTGTCGTTCTTCTTCTTGCAGTCTTTCTTCTGCTGTTTTTCCTGCGCTTTCCGCTCCAAAAGCTTCTGCTGGCCGTCTGCGTATTGCTCCTCCGCCGGCAACAGCGCCACGATCTTCGCGCCTTCGATCGACTTGCCGCACGCTAGACACTCTTTGCTCTGCACTTCCTTCATGGCGCGCTCCGAGACCACACACCCACACGTCCACACCATCACGAATGGCTGCTTGCCATTGAACTCGAGCATCGTCACGGGGCAGAAGTACGCAGTCGATGCAGAGTCGTTCTGCTTCGAAAACCGGCACGTCACAACATCCTTCAGCGACGAGATGTGCTGGAACCGCTCAGGCACGGTCTTGGCCAGGAGATGCTCGAGCAGCGCCTGTTTGTTGTACAGATTGCCCAGTTCACACGCGACGATCGGCTCCTGCAGTGGATTACCAGAGATCGCGCACGTGGTCGCACGCTCCAGACGAGCCAGCTCCTGGTTCACCTGCTCGCTCTTAGTCTTCTGGTTGGCGTGGCGCATGAACTTGCGCTTCACGGCGACGACTCCGCCATCGTTTCCCATGTTGGCGTTGGCGTTTTCGCTGTTGACGCGAAGAGCTTCTGGTATGAGAAGGTTAACTTAATCGAGACTGTCTGGGTTACGAGCTCGGTGTGACCTCTTCGAGAAGTTCCACCCAATCACCCACAACCCAATAACCCACAACTTGAAGTGGTTGGTGGTTCTATGTTAGCCCGAATAGTGGCCGGTCCGAACTCTTCGAATCATGGCTGCCTTGTTGCGCAAACGAAAATGAGTGATGCAAGATGGAATGAGCTGGTGACGTAATGATGGTACTGTAGATTAGAGGCTTCATGCGCCTGACTGGGAGAAGATGGTGGAAAAAGCACGTGTGGGGTGGATCGTTGGCGAGGAAATTGCCTACTGCTTCTGCGCCACTCGGCGGCTCCAGGCCTTGAGGCGGGTCGCGTTGATGCGGATGAAGCCCTGCGAGTCGGCTGGGTTGTAGTCGAAGTGAGCGCCGCCACCCTCCTGGTCCATGCTGGCGAGGTCCGCGCTGTAGAGAGCGTGGTCCGAGTGGCGACCGATGATCGTCACGTTGCCCTTGTACAGCTCCAGGTGCACGTAGCCCGTGATGTTCTGCTGCGAGAAGTCAATGGCGTTGCGCACGAACTCCATCTCTGGCGCGAACCAGAAGCCGTTGTAGCAGAACTCAGCGAACTTGGCCGAGAGCGTGTCACGGACCTTCATGACTTCACGGTCCATGCACAGACCCTCCAGGTCCAGGTGCGCCTCACGGAGGATGGTTCCGCCCGGGGTCTCGTACACGCCACGCGACTTGATGCCGACGAATCGGTTCTCGACGATGTCAATACGGCCAACGCCGTGCTTACCCGCGAGCTTGTTCAGCTCGAGGAACAGGTCGAGCGCACCCGTGACCTCTGGTGTCTTGGCCGTGAGGTTGGTCACACCGACTGGCACACCCTTCTCGAACGTGATACGGATCTGCTCTGACTCGTTAGGAGCGTTCTTCGGGTCGACCGTCATCTTGAACATCGACTGCATTGGCGCGGTCATTGGGTCCTCAAGCATGCCAGCCTCGTAGCTCGTGTGGTACAGGTTCTCATCGACACTGTACGGGGACTTTGGCGTGGCATCGACTGGGATGTTCTGCTCGGCAGCGTACTTGAGCAGGTCCGGGCGGCCCTTGAACTGCTCAATGAACTCGGCATCACGCCATGGCGCAATGGTCTTGAGCGTAGCGTCAAGAGCCTGCGCGCACAGCTCGAATCGCACCTGGTCGTTACCCTTGCCAGTGGCGCCGTGGGCAACGTACTTGGCACCTTCAGCCTTGGCGATCTCCACCATCTTCTTGGCGATCACTGGACGCGCCAGCGAGGTGCCGAGCAGGTAGCGCGACTCGTAGATCGCATTTGCCTTGACTGCTTCGAAGATGTAGTCCTTCACGAACTCCTCACGGAGGTCTTCGATGTAGACCTTCTTGGCACCGAGAGCCAACGCCTTCTCCTTGACCTTGGTGTAGTCCTCACCGTGCTGGCCGACGTTGGCGCAGTAGCAGATCACATCAAAGCCCTTGTTCACGAGCCACTTGAGGATGATGGAGGTGTCGAGACCACCGCTGTACGCGAGGACGACCTTGTCTCCGACCTTAGCTTGCACGCTCATGGTTTTGTTGGTTGTGTTGGTGTTGGTAGCTCTTCGCGGATGTTGGCGAAAGTGGATGTGAACGTTGGAGTTGGAGGTGGATTTCGTTGGCGGAACAACCAGCAGAGCAGAACGCGAGCGACCAGCAGGCGTGGATCTTTGTTCCAGAGGAAAGGAAAGAAAACGGATCTCGCGCTGAAAGATGAGATGCGACCCGTGGGTTGCTTCAGAATCTGACCCGTTTTGATATCGACCCACCCATCTCAGGATCGAAGCAAAATTCTTGTGGCGGGCCGCGGTTCGCGCCAAAATGGTCGTGTGTGAGATGATGATAAGACCCACCCGTTTTTGTTACGATCTTTAAACGCGCAAACACTTCGACGTCAAAGATTGGCCCACACCTTCAGCGTTTGCTGAGAGGATGCCGCACCTTTTGCCGTCAGCTCGGAACAGAAGAACAGAGATCGGCAGTGGATGGTGGGGAGAACTCTGAGGCAGACAGAGCCAGAGGTTTTCTGTGACGAGCGGAATACTCTCTTGTGTTCACCCACCGACACACTCGAGGGTTGTGATCACAAGAATGTTCTCCTGGATGTGGTGCACTCACCAGAACAGATTTGATGGACGTTCGCATGGGAGGTTTTCATGTGACATGTGACGTGGATCGCCACACTCAGCAGAGCTGGGGTTCGGCATGACGGGGATGGCAGTTGCAATGACGTGTATTTATCGACTCAATGCCACTACAGAGGATGCTGCTACTGCTGCATGTCGGACCATGGAGAGTGAGCCTCGGTCTTCGTCTTGGTTTGCTGTAAGCAGCTTGATGCTGACGCGCTTTACTGTGGCACACCGTTGAAGTAGATGATCGCGCGGATGCACTGCGGAAACAACATGAACAAGATGCAGCGTCAGTGGATAGCTCGATACGACAGAGAGTACGGAAAGCCAACTTACGTCACCCTGGTGCATGGCGTGGAACGCGTCGTTGATCTGGGTCAAGTCGAACTTGTGCGTGATGAACTCGTCGACCTTGAGCTCCTTCTTGAGGTACATGTCGACAAGCGCTGGCACACCGTCGCGGCTCTTGTAGCCACCGAAAGCGCTACCGGCCCAGCGACGGCCAGTCACGAGCTGGAATGGACGCGTCGCGATCTCGACACCGGAGGCAGCGACACCAATGATGCACGACTGGCCCCAGCCCTTGTGGCAGCACTCAATCGCGGCACGCATGGTCGAGGCAAGACCAATGCACTCGAAGGTGTAGTCAAGACCACCGAAGCCTTCCTCCTCAGTCATGTCAATCAGCACCTGCTGAATTGGCTTGTCCTTGTGGTCCAGTGGGTTCACGCACTCAGTCGCGCCGAACTCAGCAGCAACGGAGAACTTCTTTGGGTTGATGTCCACGCCGATGATGCGACGAGCACCAGCGGCCTTCGCGCCCATGATGGCAGCAAGACCGACGGCACCAAGACCGAAGACGGCGACCGTCGATCCCTTTTCGACCTTCATGGTGTTCATGACGGCACCGAAGCCAGTCGAGATACCGCATCCCAACAAGCAGACCTTGTCGAGTGGGGCTGACTCAGCGACCTTGGCGACCGAGATCTCTGGAAGCACAGTGTACTCCGAGAAGGTGGAGGTGCCCATGAAGTGGAACAGGGTCTATGGTAGGAGAAGGTAAACAGGGATGA
This sequence comes from Pythium brachiatum, assembly GCA_023337615.1. NCBI lineage: Eukaryota > Oomycota > Peronosporomycetes > Pythiales > Pythiaceae > Pythium > Pythium brachiatum. Next base: position 16,550 of record JAADXI010000359.1, on the reverse strand, counting down.
GTCACCAGCATACAGCACGGAGGCGGTCCGCCGTCGGAGAGGTACCCACCTCGCCGTTGCGCTTGCAGGTGAAACGCGACGTTCCGTCAGGCATCACACCCTTTCCTTGGGTCGAGCGAATGATCGAGCAAAGGTTCGTCTTGGACGACTTGCTGTGGACACACACCAAGATTCATTAACCAAATCACTCGTGATCCCCAATTTTCAACACCCTGACTCACCAGAACTTGCACTTGCGGCACTGCGGCGTGTAGCACGGCACGACGTGGTCACCGACCTTGAGGCTGGTCACCTTTGGGCCCACGCTCTCCACGATACCGGCACCTTCGTGTCCCATGATGCACGGGAACACACCCTCTGGGTCCGCACCCGAGCGCGTGTACTCATCCGTGTGGCACACGCCGGTGGCGACGATCTTGATGCGCACCTCGCCCTCGCGTGGCGGCGCGACGATCACGTCTTCCACGACGAAGTCCTCCTTCGCGTTCCAGCAGACCGCAGCCTTGCACGTAATTGGTTCCGGGGCGCTCATGTTCGTTGGTGTGAGATGGTCGGAGCAAAATGAGATCTTGTGTGTTCTTCCGTGAGCTTCCCAACCTCCGACGATCCTCACGTCCGACTCGGATCCAGCGGGGGAGCCACTCAAAACCACCTGGATGGTTTCGACTACTTTTTAGACACGGATAGATTGCACGATCTTTGGGTGGTTTTTGAAGACTTGTGTGGTTTTTGAGAGAAAAACACCTCATTTTGACCGGCTCTGGAGTGCCAATTGGCTTCCGATGCCATGGAGCATCAAGTGCTGAGGCCACAACTTCAGAGTGTCCCTTGTGATTATGAAATCAATAATGGGAAGTGTAACCCCAGCGTAACCTCTTCAAGTGGCGGTCTACACTAGAAGGTGGAGCGCCTCACATTGACAAGCTCTGGGACAGAATTGGAACGACCACAACTTGGCAAAACGTCCACATACACTCTTCTCCATCCATCTTCAAGGAAGTCTGCGAAGCGCAATTCGATGCCAGGGTCGGCGCCAACGAAATCGAGGCAACATGCAATGCAGGCTGCATTGCATGTTATGCAGCCCATACTGTACTGTACGTACCGAATGTTCATTGAACACTCGCTCCCATTGTTCTCTATAGAGGATTATAGATAATCCAATGAGCACTCGCACAATGATACAAGCTTCGCATGAAAGGCCACTGACGCCAAGCTCATCGCTGCATGCCACAGTACTGTGGAATCGATGAAATGGTCCACCGTCAAGGCATCATGGCAGCAGCAAACAAACGCGTGTATGGTACCCAGACGCATACACGTACAGTACTTCGAAGTAAGTGAACTCTCACCAGCAAAGTATTTGGAAACGCTGGTCGGCAACGCGGTTTCCTCATGTTTCTCGACTCGACGAGACCAACATGGCGCAGGGTCAACGAGAGCCACAAATGAAACTGCCAACGGCTCAAAACCTTCCACACATCTCCTTTTCTCAACAAGACAACACAGAAAACGAATGGGCTTCTGCTCAAGCATTTGGGATTGAGGAATTGTCCACATGTGGCTAAAGCCAGGACAAGCGGATTCTAGGGGCACTTCAGGTCAATGATGCAGCGTCTTCCAACATCTGCTGGTGTTTGGGTTGGGCTCGAGCGTGTCTTCCTGGACTGACTTATTGAGTGCCTCGTTGAGTCGATTTAACCGAATCCAAAGCTGCAAGCTCTCCCTGCCGTCACGAAGGAATTTGTCCAAGCGAAACTGGAGTTGAGAATGGGAAGTCTTGCCTTGCTCTTCCTGGCAAACTATGAAGATGGCGACGATTCAACGACAATCCACACCTCCAAGATGTCTTTGCCAGCCCGTCTCTTCTGTGCGGTTAGGTGTGCATCACGTAATGTGGCTCGTCTGCACTATCTTTCGATCCCCCCACAAATTGGGACAAAACGATCGACAGGGAAGCAACAACTGGGGAGATTTAGACAGGCCAAGAGGCCATCGTTGCAGAAGAAAGCATTGAAGCCCAGTCAGAGAGTTCATTGAATGTCCAGCCAACCGTCGACAATTCATTGAGTGGTCACCAAGGCCTTGAGCACCACATTGGAAACGAAGGCTGAAAAATGAAGGAGGCCTCGAACTGCTTCACGCGTTGGGCTACAGCTACTGTACTGTATCGAAGCACTTCGAGCTTATTTTGGGGGGATATTCTGCCTTCTCGAAATTGGTGTAAATTCCGTGGCCCAACAATGAGACAAATAGAGCGAAATAATGGATTTATGCCACCAGATGGGAGGCACGTATAGCACGACAAAGCTTGCTTACGAGACTGGATCCTGATAAACTAAGCACTGGTACGAAGAAGGCTATCAAGAGGGACTGTGCAATGCAATCGTCCCTGTTTGCAATTGTTCGGGCTACACATCAGTCTGTTTGTGGTGGAGGGGAACCTCAATAGTTGATTCTTCTCTTTTTGGCAGCGTCCGCCCATGGACGTTCGAAGCAAATTCAACTCGAGTTGCTACAAAGCATGTGGTTGGCATCTTTGTGGCTCCGGTCGGCCCAGCTGTGTTTCGTCGCTGGTCGTTGTTAACGCTGAAAGCAGCTGGTAGGTTGACCCTTTTGTGGCAAAGCTTGCTGCGTTTGGGTTTCACATTCACTCACCAATCGTTTGAGTTGGTTCTGCAGGATGTGTGTGGATTCCCAGCAGGAGGAGCACGAGACTCCTCACCACTGTGCCACCCTGTCGAAACAATTCCAACAGTGCAGGCCAGGCGATCATGACACAGGACAGCCGGCTTTCGAGCAGCGCACAACCTTTGCTTAAACCCAATCGTGTGGTGCCTGAAAAGGAGAGACCCGTGAGACTCGCTCACGCAACGCAACAAAAATCAAGGAATTTTTGCAAGTGTATAAACCACCCTCGTGAAGAGAGTCCGCAACGCTTTTTCGCTGCACACTAAAATCTTGGCAAGTTTTCTGCGTTGAGCTTGAAGGACGGAACCGCAATATTTTCAGATTTCGTTCCGCGTCGGCAGTGTGGAAAACTACGTGCGTTTTGTACTGTATCCCGTTGTTCGTCTCTACTTCAGGGTTGGGTTCACATCAGGGGTGGCGCACGTCCACTCTCTCGGCGTCCACAGCAGGCCCCACACTCCAACGCGCACCAATCGTGAGCGTGAGCCTGGTCGGCCAGCAAAATAATTCAAGTGCCAGCGTCATTTCAACGGAACGAGCACCTCGGCATCGGCAACGCGCTGCTGTGTGTGTGTGCGTTAGTGTGTCAGCGTCAGACCGCCAGCTCCCCGCGATCCACCCACACAGACTGAGTGTGTAGACTGAGCCGCGCCTGCCCTCGGCACCGTCGCGACAGCACGCCACTTGCCCACTTGGTCTCGCATCCGACTGTGCAGAGATCGGACGGTGCTTCGCGCGTGAGTAAGTCCAAGGAGCAAGGCGAGTGAGTATATCTGGTGCTGGGACGTTGACGTTCAAACGAACAACCTCCGCCAACTCCGCGCGAGCATCAAGAGCGGTCACCGTCACAGCCACTCTCACCAATCCCCTGACGAGCCATCGGTCAGATCGACTCACTCTGCAACTCCCGCGCCTCGCCGCAAGCTGCACACAAGTTCGTTGATCACTTTGCGAACAGCGATCTTGGTGACGAGCCTCAACCACTCCGTACTCCCGTATTGTCTCCTTCCAACACAACCAACAAAATCCGACTGCTCTGTGTCTGGATTTCTTGATCTGTGTCAAGAACCGACAAAGCGCCACCAAAGTCGCCGACGTCGGAACACTTTTCGTCGTGCTCCGACTGAGAACGCCAACAGATCGGATCCAGAACGCCAACGTCGGACCCCTCGCCGATGATCAACACCGTCATTATGGCCAGTAACCCGCCGTATCCCAACGACTACCAGTACCCCGCGGGCCACAGCACCATGCCCCCGACCATGGGCAGCGCGCGCCCGACGCTTGACGTGTACTACCACCACCAGCCGCAGCACGCGCACGGCCAGCACACGTACCAGGCCATGCCCGCGCCGTCGCCACACCACGGCCACCACCCGGCCGCTTCGCTCACGCCGCACGCCTACTACCCCGTGCCACACCAGCAGCAGCACCACTACATGCAGCACTACGCGTCCACGCCCTCGGCGCTGGCGTCGTCGTCCTCGCTCAAGCGCAAGATGTCGAGCTCCAGTCACGCGACGACGCCTGGCGCGGTCTCCACGCCCAGCCACTCGAGCGCGTCGCCCAGTTCGCTGTCCCACGACAAGCTCTGCGACTTGTGCCACCACCCCGACCCGATTCTGTTCTCGAGCAAGTGCGGCCACCTCTTCCACTCGCGCTGTGTGAACGTGTGGCCGCTCAGCAACTGCCCCGTATGCCAAGTGGAGGTGCCCCAAGTCAGCATTCTGCGGATAGATATGAACGAACAGATCGACACGCGCAGCGGCAAGTGGACGCGTGCTGAGGAGAAGTTCATCGAGATCATCCTGCAGGAGTTCGACCGCAGCTGCTTCCCGCTCGCGAACGGCACGCCCGTGCGGTTGGTGCTGGCCAAGCTGCTCAACTGCTCGACTATGCGTCTCTCCAAGAAGTTCCAGAAGAACGCGCTCGGTAAGCGAACGTTCCGCATCCCGAAGCCGGCCAAGGGCCTCGTCGCTCTGGAGTTCAACCTCGACGAACACGTGATGCGTGAGAAGGAGTTCTCGCGTCTCGAGACCATCTTCCGCCATGAGCTCGTGGAGCAGTTCCGCCGTGAAAACAACACCGACGAAGGAGCGTACGTCGAGACAACGAACCTCCGCAAGGCTGTGAAGCAGTTCTGGGTCGCCAACTTCCTCAAGTTCGCGGTGATCGTTGGACAGCCAGTCGAAGGCCTTGACGTGTCGGACGCCAAGAAGAAGAAGCTCGCGCTGCAGATGCTGCGGGACGGAAACTACGACGAGCTGCTTTCGTGGTCCGGTTCGTCGCCAGTCTCCCGCATGTCCAACGCCAGCTCCGCTCGGGACAGCGTGCACCACCCTGTGGGACCAATGGGTGGCCACCGCCATGTCTCCACGCACTGGGCTCCTCCTGGCTACGGTAACCCAGCCGACGTCGATTTCCACCAGCAACCACTGAAGAAGCAGCGCACGCCGGAGACGGTCGCTCGCATGCACATCAACAACGATGCCCACCCATCGCACTTTGATCTCCATGTGCAGCAGCAGCACCATCAGCAGCAGCACCAGCCGCATCCGGTGTACGACTACAGCCGAACGACGATGCACCCAGGCTACGGCTCACAGTACCCGCATGATGTCTACGCTGGCTACACGAACGCGTCCATGGCGCCAGTTAAGCAGCGCTCGCCAGCCAGCAATGTTGCACATTCGCCTCCGCAGCAGCACCAGCAGGTCCAGCCATACCCGGAGCCGTCCCCGACTCACGAGATGACGGCGTATTTGGATCGCCACCCGGCTCCATCTGCCCCGATGACCCACGCTGGCTACCGAACGACCATGACGGTCTCAGCGTCGGCTTCATCTCTCACTGAGACGGCGTATCCAGCGATGCAAGGCGAGCCAGCGGCTGATCCTGCGTCAGCCAGTGGTGGAAACCCGTGGGAGGGCCTGCTGGAAGAGATCTCCAACGAGCCGAGCTCGCATGTCGTGGATCCGTCTCTCCAGGCGTGGTCCAACCTCAACATGATGTGATCGAAAACCCAGAAACAAGCCGCTGTGGAAGCCACCAGCGCCAATTTTTTTCAAGACTAGTAGGACCAGAGTGTCCATCCATCCATTCCCCGGAGTCGCCAAGAGGAAGCGAGCTTCTCCTCATTGTTGTTGTGAGGGTCATCCGAGTCCGATCATGAGTGGCAATTCCAGTGTGTGGTGTAGCGTGTGATAGTGAGTATTATAAGGACAGGCATTAGATGATCGCAGGGATACAAACCCGATGCAACAATAAAGGCATATTTAACCCCGGCATTCCTTCCCATGTCTGTCCTTTGCGTCCGTACGCATCACACCACACCATCTCTGTCTTCCACCTTTCCAGTCCAAGAGCTGTTCGTGATGTGCAACATTCGCGCAACATCCTAAAATCGAGGTTGTCTGAAGGTTGCGTGAATGTGGCGCTGTGTGGTGTGGTGTGGGTTCTGGTGATCTGCAGATCAATCGACCGAACGATGGTGATGAAAATGGCGACGCGACTGCGCGTGTCGGCGCCATGGACAGCGTCGATCGCGCGCCGCTCCTCTGTGGCTGGACAGCAGCACCGATCCATGTCCTTCCTCAGCACGATCTTCGGTATCGGAGAATTCGAAGGCGAACGCGACCAGACGCTCAAGGCCTCGACCAACAAGAACCAGGCGTACAACTTGGCGCTTCTTGAGGTGATCTATGGACGCATCAAGCCGTGGATCTGCTCGCAAAGCTAACGCTAGTGTGTGGATGTTGTTGTGTAGTATGTATCGATGAATGCGCATCCAAAGTCGCTGCTGGAGAAGGTAAACCAAGCTCATAGTGTCCATGTGTGGCCACTGCTACGAGGAGTTCACGGCTACTTTGATGCAGGTTTTGGAAGACGACAATCGGTTCCTCATGGGCCACGTGCTTGTGGCTGCAAGCCAGTGCATCTCGCCAATGGTGCACCAAGACGCGCTCGACGCCGCCATGACGCTTGATATCGCACGCGCTTTGAGCAAAGAAGGTTCATGAATATGCACATTGTGCGATGCTAGGAACTGTAATTGACTGACGTTGCGCGTGTACCAATAGCGACGGCGTCGGCAGATGAGAAGCTCCACGTTGCAGCTCTGGATGCGTTGGTGTATGGTCGCTTCCGTGAGGCGGCTGCCGTGTACGAGACGATTCTGCTCCACGATCCGACGGATCTGCTTGCCCAGCGATGCGTGTTCGATATCTACGTCATGCTCGGGTGCGTACAATATCTACTTCATGGTGGCAAATAGCCCAGTAAGCTGACGTCGTGGTATGTTGCTTGTAGTGATAACAAGAACGTGTTGTCCACTGTGACGCGTCGATTGCCGTCGTGGTCTCCCAACGATGCTGGTACGACGAACCTGGGCGTGTCAATATCTGGTGTTGCAGGCAACTAACTCCGGTTTTCTTTTATAGGATTCAGCCACTTGCTGGGCATGCAGGCGTACGGTCTGCAGGCGAATGGACGGCTGGACGCTGCAGAAATGCTGGCGGAGAAGGCTCTCTCCATGAACGGCAATGACCGCTGGGCATGTAAGTCACTGGATATACGCCCACCACACCATAGCCACACTCCACTATGCTTACTGACCGATATGTATTCGTCCATCCAGTCCACACGATCTTGCAGGTTCTGGAGGCTCGTGGCAATGCCAACCACGGCGCCAGCTACGCTCTTCAGCACAAGGATGACTTTGACAACGGCGGTCCTCTCGAGCAGCACATGTACTTCCAGTGGGCGCTGTACCTTCTCGAGCTCGGCCGATACGACCGCATCGAGAAATTCCTGGACATCTACATCATACCACGAGGCGAGCAAGGCCACCACCCCGTGCGAGCACTGTGTGATGCGACGCAGCTCTTCTGGCGACTCCACTTCATTGGCGAGGACGTCACGGAGCTGCAGCACCGTCTCTTCGAGGAGTGGAAAGCTGTGTCGGCAGACGAAAAAGAAGGCAAAATGGCGTTCACACCGATGGCCAAGCTGCTTCGATACGTGAGTCTCCTCTTCTTCATTTCATCCATTTGGTTTGGGTATTCTGGCCTAACACCTGCGTCATTCTCCGGTGCAGAGCTTGCTTTCGTCGGTGGAAGAAGATGCTGCCAACAACGCTGGCGACAACATTCCTGACGGTACTGTCTCCTGCTTTAACGTGAAGCAAATTTGGTTTCAGAGGATTGACCACGTTGTCGTCTCGTAGACCGACCAGTGGACGTCTACGAGTTTGAGAAGCACAAGGGCGTGGAGCTCTTCCCATTCAGTTTCCCACGGCCCTCGAGTACGTGCATGCATGCTTGGTTTTTGCTTGGCAATCTTCACCAGAGTGACTGAACCAATGGCTGTTGTATCAACGTAGGTGAGCTGAACGCTGTGTACAGTGCTGTTTCCCACGGCTTCATGGCGTACTCCCAGGGTCGCTTCCAGGACGCCGTGGATGTCTTGCTGCCTGTGCGAGGCAACCTCGACGTTCTCGGTGGCACCAGTATCAACCACGAGCTCATTGATCTTCTTCTCGTCGAGAGGTACGCTCTCCCCTTCCACATCTACGTTGACAGAGCTGCTTTCGACTGACAAACGTGGTTGTTGTCCTCATAATTAGCGCGAGTCGTTGCGAGAACCTCCAGCTCGCCAAGCTGCTGCTGAACGAGCGTGTGAGTGTGCGACCTCAAAGTGCCCAGACGTGGAACACCTACTCGCGTGTATTCGCGTCCGTGGGCGATGCCTCGGCCGTGCGAGACGCTCAGAACATGAGCTACGTGCTCGGTCTCGGCCAGGGCGGCAACCAGACCAATTAGACAGACAAGCAAAGGGATCAGGGCGGTTTTGTGACATATACGTCCTTCCAACGAAGTTTATATGTTGTTCAAACGAGGATGTCACTAAACGCACTACCCACAAACCGCCATTTTTTGTGTGGCAGCTCAATTGACGAAAATGGCGGCAAAGCAAGTGGTGCGCGCGTTCAAGTTGCAGGGTCTCTCGCTGCACCCGGACGCTCTGCGGCGGCTTGTGAATGAGCTCACCAAGTGCGTGTGTCCACGCACTCTACGTTGCGGGCTCTGTGGACGCGTAGGGATCTGACTTGCATCCGTTATTGCTGTGTTAGTGAGACGTCCTTGGAGCTCGAGAATGTGATTTTCGCGCTGAAGAACAGCATCGACCGCACCAAGAGTGCGTGGCTTTTGTGCATCTACCAGATATGTCTTCTATATAGCTGATGCTGGTATTGTACACGCAGTGACGACGTCGGTCGTGTCGCTGGAGGCATTGGAGAGTGCGCTGGACACGCTGCTGGCGGTGAACGAAGAGAACCAGTTCGAAAGCATCCAGATCTTCGACGCGTTTGCGACGCCTCGATTGCACTACAACCCGCAGACCACTTCGTACGAGCTCAAGGCCGACCGCCATCGCGCCATCCACGCGCCAGCCGAGAGCCGTCTCCATTTGCTGCGTGATAGGTGCGTATAGTCGACCGGACTGAGCGAGTTGTGGCTCGATTCCTGACGCTAAATGTGGTGTAGATTCCTGTCGGTGGAGACACGCGTGAAGCGCAACAAGATGTTCGCGCCGCCTGCGATCTCCGTGTCCCACCAGGTCGAGCACATCGAGCTGTCGCGGATCGAGTCGCTGGTGGGCGTCACGGGCATCCGCCGTGTGATCGGCATGCTGGGCCAGGACGAACGCCGCCGCTACTACCTGGAAGATCTGACCTCGCGCATTATCATTGATCTCAGCAACGTGGTATGTGTGCCCGTGATCTGGCGTTGTGTAGGGTAGATGTCCTAATGTTGTGGGCTGATTTCATCCGTAGGTGTACACCAACGGTCTGTTTACCATCAACTGCGTCGTGCTCGTCGAAGGAGAAGTGATCGACGATATTCTCCACATCCACGTGAGTGTGAAACTATGGATATAGAGGCCTCGCACTGCCAGTGGCTGACTAGATTTGATCATCAGACGATGGGCTTCCCGCCTCCAGAGACCAAGACCGAGTCCACCGCGGTCCTGGGCGGTGTGGATCCGCTCGGAGTGGAGGTTTCTTCGCAGCAACTGGATCAGATTCGAGAACTGGAAGCCGGCGACCACCACGCGACGTTCATTGTGTTGTCGGACGTCCACCTGGACGATCCACAGGTCATGCAGCACCTCGACTTGCTGTTCCAAGGACTCGAAGGCGTGCAGCCCAGTCTGTTTGTGCTCATGGGGGACTTTCTGTCCACGCCTGTCGGTGCCGGCGCAGGATCCAACTCGCTCCAGGATCTGAAAGAGTACTTGGATGAGCTGGCCAACCTGATCCTCAAGTACCCGATGCTTGCCGAGTTTTCCAAGTTCGTGCTCGTTCCAGGGCCAAACGACCCAGGCTCCTCCAAGGCATTCCCACGCCACCCGGTGAGTACTAAGCTGTACTGTGATTGATCTGCTTGGTTCAGACGCTTACCGTGGCTGGTTGTGACCATGTAGCTGCCGTCCCTGTGTACGCAAGACCTCACGCGCCGCGTTCCTAATGTCACGTGCACCACCAATCCGTGCCGGTACGACGCTCACCGTGCAGCACTGCATCTTACGTATCTTTCCATTGAGCTAACCACTTCCTCGTGTTTTGTTGTTGGTACAGCATTCGTTACTACACGCAAGACATCGTGATCTTCCGCGACAACCTGCACCACAAGATGCATCGCCACGCGGTTCTCCCTGCTCTCCCAGAGGACGAAATTGGCCATGGCGACAACGACGGAGACATGGACGTCGACTCGGAGGGCAGCAAACCATCCGCTCGGCCCCATGTCGACATCTCCAAGCATCTCGTGAAGACGATCATCGACCAGGCCCACTTGTGTCCACTGCCGCTTCTCGTCGCGCCGATCAACTGGGCTTTCGACTCGGCCATGCAGCTATTCCCGCTGCCCGACGTGTTGATTTTGGGCGATTCCACGGAGCAGTACCAGCTCGGCTACTCGTCCGTCGCTGTGTTCCATCCAGGCCCGTTTCACGTCGACTACTCGTTTGTGCTCTACCGCCCAAGCACGAACACGACGGAGTTCAGTCGCGTTGAAGTCTAACCACGCTGTTCATAACGGATGCGAACATGGGTACGGTTACATCTATCTATTGTGAGGAGCTCATTTGCGTTTAAAATGTGCCAGGAGAATGACCGAGACGACTGGGAAAAGGCCGCCATCTCGACGTGTTTACGGAGCATATAGACATCGCGTGGTATGGCGGAGCATGAGAGCGATGTACGAGACTTCATGTCCCACTGGCGGCAAGATCCAATAGGCAGAGAAGACGAATTGGTCGTTGCGAAGGTGAAATACCAGTCCGTGGCTCGAGTCACGAGATGGCGAGAGATGAAGCGCACTAGCTACGATGAAGAGGACGCAGCGCAAGGGATTGTGGAGGATGTGGACGAAGGAATTGGGTCGCCCAATGGATTCAGCGATGGCGAGCAGCAGCATCTGCGGCAGCGCTGGAGACAGGAAGGGTCTCCGTTACGCCATGTGAGACCGCAGTCCGCCTCGAACTCCCAGCGATTTGGTGATTTACGCCACAAAGAGCGTAGTGTGGGGCAGCGTCGTCCCCAGTCAGCGAGTGCGTCTCGACGGGTGAGCGATGTGACGTCTCCGCAAAGGAAACTGCAGCAGTGGAAGGAGCTGGCGTGGATGCCAGCGGCGATTCAGCGGTCCAAGTGGACCGAGATGCTCCACTCGAGCCCAGGTTTCCAGGAACAAAATCTCAAACGGCTAGAGGCGGAGACATACGCACTGCTGAAGCACGTGCTTGAGAAGAAACCTGCGAGAGCAGTAAAGCGAGGCAACGCACACCCTCAACAGACCAGGAAGAACAGGATTGCCGAGACAGAAGGGGCAGAAAGAGGTACTTCACAGCCGTCTGGAGGTGGTAGATCGCTTGCTGTAGGGAGCGGTTTGCAAGTGGTGCGCCGAAACAAATCGAAACCAGAGAAAGCGGACGCCAGGAAGCGAGGCGATCACCCAATGAAGGCAAACCCAGATACTCGAACACATTTCCCGACGACTCATATATCGCCTCACAAGGAGAAGACGCAAGCAAAGACCAAGCCAACTCGGGGAAATCGAGATCGGGTAGCGAATCCGGGAGTCGACGAGACAAAGCTCACGGACAAGGAGTTGAAAAAACGCCATGCAGATGCCGAAGCGCGACTCCGTTTGATGCAGGAAATGGGGTGGCTGAACGATCTCGGGTCACAGAAGCCGCTGCGCGATCATTCGGACACCACACCGGATGAGGCGACGTCGGCGGGGAAGAAGCCCGAGAAAAAGGAAAAGAAGAGGAAGGAAGAGAAGAAGATCAGGACGAGGAGAAATCCAGCGAATGGATGTGAGGAGGCTATGAGGCATAAGGCTCGCAGTGATGGGCTGCAAGACGCCACAGAGGACAACGCTGATTCTTGCCTTGAGGAGCTCGTTCTTGAGGTTCCGCGTGATTCGTTTTGCGAAGAAGCCGCGCTTTCGCATGACGTGGACGCGACCTGGTCGGATGAGAAGGTCATGGCAAGCGACGCGATTGACAAAATACCACGAAGCCAGGAGGTTTTTCGTGATAACGAGGAGTGCGGCTCCGGCCATATTATCTCTGCTGATGGCGAGCTTCAAGTCGACAGGGCACTGGGAGGCCATACAAGTTGGCTGCTAGAATCGTGTTTGGCCGGAGCACTCGACGTGGATGGTGCGACGGTGGACGCTGCCTGTGAAGTCGTGTCGGTAGAGCTCACATCTCCGCAGGGCGATGTCGCGAATCAAATGAACGCCACCAGCTTTCCACCGACGTTTTTGGATGCACCAGCACCAGTTGATCTCCCCATTTGGACGGCTCCCTCGACTGGAGATATGGAACAAACGCCACCACAATCAGCCGCTGAGACGCGTGATATTCAAGCTCTGTTGAACCGATCGGATACTGATCGCTACGATGGCGATGCATTTGAGGACGACAAAAACTCATCACGGGCGAGCGCATGTGGTCAAGAAATTGCTGGTCGACTTGACTTCGAGCGTACTCCTTCCGAGCACGCGGCAGTCCACGAATTGGTAGCCGTTGAAGCGGTGGGGAATCCTGCGAACGGCTCTGACGATGTGGAGGCAGTTGCACCTCCCGTCAGCAGCATCGTTGAGTGCTCTAGTGGTGACGTGGCCTTCAAAGACACGGCATTGGAGAGCTCCAGTCTTCAGCAGTCCATTGATGAAGACTTACTGCGAGCAGTCAGCACGATGGCACAAGCAAACGGAAGGAATGAGGCAGCTCGTGTTCTCCAACGCCAGTATCGAGTGTTTCTCAGGCGTCGTGTTCTACTGGACCAAGTGAAATTCCTCGCTCGCAAGCAGCTACGCAAGAAGCGGAAGATACGCCGCCGGGGGTCAAGCTCAGAAGGACACCCGGATCCTGAAGGCGTTGTGGTCCAATTGGCCAAAAAGACTGAAGCGGACGTTGATAACAAGGTCGAGGATCCAGATCTTAGCGAGGCTGACACACCTAAATCAGTCCGTGAAGAAGTTGTTGCGGTGGGCAGTGCGGTTATCGCAGAAAACTCGCATCCAGTTGAAGTCAAAAGTGCCGTGGAGATCGAGATTCTGCAAGCAGAGACCGAGACTTCGTCAGCAGACGAGTCCATTTTATCGTTCGTTGACACCGCCAACGTGGCGGAAGCCGATTCCAGAGCAGAAGAAGTCTCTAATGCGTGTACTGGAGACGTGAATCTCTTCCAAGAGCGTCAGGATATTGATGGTAGGGAAGACTCTGCTGAGCTATTATTTCACGGATCCAGTCAAGACCAAGCAGCCGAAGTTCACCGTGACTCGAGTGGAGAAAGCGATACGATGCGTGGGTGTACAGTTGAGAGAGTTGAAGAACGAGGATGCATCGAGACGATCAGCTGCCTTCTCTCCGAGTCTCCTCGGCCCACCGAGATCCTCATCCAAGATGAGGTCGAGAATATCACGACGGAACATTCATCGGCTCATATCGAAGACGAGCGGAACGATCCACCTTCGTCCACGCAGGACTCTAGTGAGAGTCTTCTCGCCGAGCCACAGGACAAGTGTGTCGTTCCTGTTCCCGAACCACTTGAAAGGGCCTCTGTGATTGATCTTGCGATTGCACAAGACAGCGCGAAAACTGAAAACGCTGACCGTTACCAGCAAGACGAGAGGACGCAACTCGATAGCGTGCTGGTATCAGACTGTAGTACTCGTGAGCTTGATTTCATCTTGAGCGCTGTGGGTGACGGCGATGACGGCGTCCCAGGCGACTGTGAAGACGTCTCTGCATCTGAGCTCAACGAACAGTTAAGTGACGCGGTTAGTGGAGAGGACAGCGAGCCTATATCCATGGAGAGGGGAGCAGAAGCCGCTTCGTGCGAAGAGTTTGATCAGCAGGCCAAATCTGACAACGACACGTATGGCGAATTGGTCCGCATCAAGGCTGCAGAACGTATCCAGCACAGCTGGAAACTTTGCGCTTCTCATCGCGCTTCTCGGCTCCAGCATCAGTTGAACGTGCAAGACGACCCAGAGGACGAGATCCGTGGAGCAACTGAGCCTGGGCCACCCAGTGAAGGTTTGAAGCTGGCTACGAATGAAGAATCGACGCTGACTCCAATTGATATCGAAGCACCGACCACTCAGCACGCTCCGTTTGAAGGCGTCCCATTTCCGTCACCTGGTGAAAGTGAAGCACGCTGCTCATCGTCTGAGCATGTCGAAGCGAAGGAAAGTGCTGTGGAAGTGAAGCAGCAAGGCTCTTTAGAAGTCATCGAAAAGGATCAACTAGTCGCGAAATGCAACCCTGGAGTTGCGATCAACGTTGAGGAATCCATGGAGCCACTGCACGACAGAACATCCGACGGCGCCGTTCGTATCCAGTGCCAGTACCGACGCTTCGTGTATCGACGGGCGCTGCTCGATCAACTTTCGTTCTTCGTTCGCCAGCATCGTCGAGAGTCTCGCAGGAAGACGCGGCGACTGAGTGCTGCTCACACAGAAGCTGCTGCGATTTCAGTTATAGGATTGCAGTCCGACGGGTTGATTGATGCCCACGACTCATGCGAGACCACTCCATTGGAATCCGTGGACTCGATCATCGTTTCAGCAGAAACTGGTGTGGAGCTGGAGCCAATGGAGCCCCAAGCCATCGTCGAAGCCGTGGACGTTCGTAGCGTGGCTCTGAATAGCCACCATGAATCAACACTTGAGCCCAACGTCGACATGATAACTGAAGACGATCACGAAGGAGCGTCTACCATGGCGAGAAAGAGCGTGGAAGAAGGCGACTCG
Source organism: Pythium brachiatum (assembly GCA_023337615.1). Lineage (NCBI taxonomy): Eukaryota > Oomycota > Peronosporomycetes > Pythiales > Pythiaceae > Pythium > Pythium brachiatum. The sequence goes on along the minus strand of JAADXI010000359.1, from coordinate 1,527 downwards.
GGGGTATTAGCGATCGCCGTGGCCCCACTGCTTACAGATCACACGCCCCCGGAAGGGGGTCCACAGCCAGTCAGTGAACTGGCTGACGAATGTGGTGGTGAGGTTGATGGAACTCTCTCAGACGTGAGCGAGGCGAAGTCTTTAGCGGCTCAGTGGGAACGGTACATCGACACGAGTGCGAACAAGTCGTTCTACTTCGACGTTAATCGCCGGGTCTCGCAATGGGAACGCCCGGCGGACGAAGTTGTGATCGACAAGGCAGCTGAAGAGCTGAACGAGGTGCTAGTAGAAGAAAGAGCCACGGTCAAGAGCACTAGCTACGATGAATTCAGCTCACGCCGTGAGGAAACGACTGCTGAAGAAGAAGCCCCAGCCGAGACCACGTCGCCATCTCGTGAGCGGTGGGAGCGCTACATGGACAGCGACACCAACAAGTCGTTCTACTTCAACCCGAAGCGGAAGGTCTCACGCTGGGATCGCCCTGACCAAGAGCCAGTCGTGGACTGCGTGGCGACTGCAGGACAGAACGAACCAGTGGCTAACACTGATGCTGATGCAGCCACCGACTTGCTAGGCTGGTGGCGGCAAGCGAAAGCCCAGGCGACGCTCTTGGAGAGCAATGGTGGATGGGATCGGTATCTCGCGCGAGAAGGCGCCGTGATATTCTACCATCACACAGACCGAGACGAGTTCCGATTGGAAAGCGATAGTGGAGTTCCAGAGGAGTTCACACTCGCCAAGAACGAGCTACTGAGTCCTGTGCTGGAGGCGACTGGGGAGGACAAGTCTTCACGGTGGACGCTGCGCCGCAACCGATCACTAAAAGGCGACAAGCGCGGCGAGTGGCAGGCGTTCGTGGATACGGAGAGCCACCAAACGTTCTACTACAACACGCTCACCGGCGAGAGCACGTGGGAGAAGCCGCTTGCATTCCAGCAGCCCACGCCAGACGCAGCCTCTACGAGCAGCAGCTACGAGTGGGTCATGTACGTGGATCCTGCGACATCGCAGCCGTACTACGTCAACCTTGTGACCAACGCGACGTCCTGGGAGAAGCCGCCCGACTTTGACGACGCCACAAGTGCGCAAGAGCTCCATCGCTTGCGTGGCATTGGCGAGCACAGCAATGCAATTGAAGCAGCAGCGTCCACGACAGCGGACAAGAACACAGCCGTCGAGCAGGACGACTACGTGATCAGCATCACCGACGACCGTGGCGCCGACGAGTGGCTCGCGGCGTGAAGCGCTCGGGGCCACGCGAAGCCGTGACTACTGTTGCATCAGCGGATCAGTCCGCGCTTCGATCGCCACCATGAGTCCTGATGAATCATTGGTTCCAACTGAGCTGGAACTTCCAAGTCACGACGGCGTGACACATCCCGTGCGGAATTCTCTGATACGGCACTGCTGGGTGCAGCCCATCGCCCCCGGGGCATTCGATTCGAATGGCGGCAACGGTCGGCGCTAATGGGGACGAACTCTCAAGGGAGCCGCTGGGATCGAGCAGCGCAAGCCGCGCGTATGCGT
>JAADXI010000358.1:0-24213 GCA_023337615.1 Pythium brachiatum | reverse complement strand
TCGGTGCTGTTTCGTTCGAGAGCGTTCTCCCGATTGCAGCCCAAGAGCGAGCCGCTTACTACCGCGAGCGCGCATCGCAGACGTACAACTCGTTCTGGTACTTCGTGGGCTCGACGATTGCCGAGTTTCCGTACGTCATGAGCAGCAGCCTCATCTTCTGCAGCATCTTTTTCCCCATGTCGGGCTACACAGGTGTCTGGCGCTTCGTGCTGTACTGGGTGCACACCTCGCTCCACATCCTGCTCAACACGTACATCGGCCAGTTGTTCATCTACGCGTTGCCCAGTATCGAAGTCGCGATGATCGCCGGCGTTATGATGAACTCGGTCTTCTTCCTATTCATGGGCTACAACCCCCCAGCGACGTCGATCCCTGATGGCTTCAAGTGGCTCTACCACATCACCCCGCCGAAATACACGCTCGCCATCCTCAGCTCGCTGGTCTATGGCGAGTGCTCGAACGACGGTGCTGGTGGGGAGCTGGGCTGCAAGCCTCTTCGTGGGGCGTTGCCACCGGCCGTCGCGCAGGGTACGACCATCAAGCAGTACGTCGAGGGGGTGTTCGACGTCAAGTACAATGAGATCTGGACCAACTTCGCGGCTGTGATGGGCTTCATCGTGCTCTTCCGCGCCATGGCGTTGCTGGCACTGCGCTACATGAACCACCAGAAGCGTTAAGCGACCTCCACCATCACCGCCAATCCGGAATGCATAGTGTACATGATTCTATATGAATGCATAATTCCCCACTTACGCCTCGCGTCTTTTCACTCTTCGTCATCCATGGAGAACGACAGCAGCTTCTTGTTCTTCAGCGCTTCCCCCGCTGGCTTGCGTTTGCGCTTCTTGCTCTGCGTGTCCTCTTTCCCGAGCTCTGCCATGCGCTGCTTCTTGGGTTTCTTCGTCGTTTCCTCCTCTTTCTCACCCGTGTCTTCCTCCTTGGAGTCTGCACCAGCGGCCTTGGTGACCGCGTCCTTCTTTTCCTTGTCTTTCTTCATATATTCCTCCATCGCGGCCTTCTGGACGTCGTCCAACTCGCCGTCATCTTCATCTTCCTCGGGTGGCAACGCGAACTTGGTGGAAATTGCCGGTCCGACCGGCCCCTGGTGGAACTTCTGCAGGAACTTTGGGATCACACGGTTGAACTGAGGCCCTCCGCCACTCTTTCCCCCGCCTCCTTTACCTCCTCCGCCTCCTCCGCTGCCCGAAATGCCGCGGAAGCTGCCATCGGCGCGCCACATATCGTCCTCCATTTTCGTTGGTGTCCGCCTGCAAGTTTCCCTTTGTCCTCTGTTTGTTTCTCCAGTCGATTCTCGACAGCAACTCTGTCGATAATACTTTCCACTTCAAACGAATATCGACATCACCCTTCCGAGGTTTTATTTTACTTCGCACTGATGTTGTCCCGCGGAGGTTTTATTACCGACCACGCCCGGTTTTCCTTCTTCCTTTGAGAGTCTGGACACGCAGGGCAATAATCCACCGAGTAACGTTCGGGGGCGTATCACCTGATAGCAACATGAGCGAGGCGGAGGCGAAGGCGAAGGTGCCAGCGGCAGTGGACACCAAGGACGCAGCGGATGAAAGCAAGGAGGACCCAGTGATCACGCCCGGCGGCAGCGTGAGCGTGCCGCAGATCGCGCCGCTCGCCAAGTACAAGCTCGTGTTTCTCGGCGACCAGGGCGTGGGCAAGACGTCGATCATCACGCGCTTCATGTACGACACGTTCGACAACGCGTACCAGGCCACGATCGGTATCGACTTTCTGTCCAAAACCATGTACATGGAGGACCGCACGGTGCGGCTGCAGCTGTGGGACACGGCCGGCCAGGAGCGCTTCCGCAGTCTCATCCCGAGCTACATCCGCGACTCGTCCGTCGCCGTCGTGGCCTACGACATCACCAGTGCGTACTGTGCTTCTTGTCTCGTATTGTTGGCGTTTTCATCAACATTTCGCCAACAAACGCCTCGGTCTGATTGATGTTGCCATTGATGTTAACGCTGTGGTTTTGATGGTCGTGGTGTGTAGACCGTGCGTCGTTCCTGAACACGTCCAAGTGGATCGAAGACGTGCGCGCCGAGCGAGGACAGGACGTGGTGATCATGCTCGTGGGCAACAAGACCGATATCTCGGACCGTCGCCAGGTTTCTATTGAAGAGGGTGCCGACAAGGCCAAGGAGGAGAACGTGATGTTCATCGAGACAAGCGCCAAGGCCGGCTACAACATCAAGGCGCTGTTCCGGAAACTCGCGACAGTGCTGCCGGGTATGGAGAACACAGCGATCAGCGGAGACTCCAACTGTACGTGGGAGCAGTGTGTGGGGTGTGTGATGGTGGACGATGATACTGATGGATGTTTGTGCTGTATTTGATTCAGTGATTGATATTAAGCTGACGGCGGCGCCACCGGCCAAGGAAGCGACCGCCGAAGCGTGCAATTGCTAGAAGGTTTGACAGAAGCAGACGAGAGACCGACAGAGAGAGAATGGAGAGACACACCCGTGGAGGAAGATGGAGACGATGACGCCATGGTGTATATATGAGGCGGCAGGAGAGATCTTCCCCGAGAAGAACAACGGGCAAGAGATGGAGTTAGAAAGAAGGAGAGTGGTGATGATGGAGAATACATGGACGCTTTCGTCCATAGACCGACTCAGTGACGGAAAATGCCTCACTTGCGACGACCGCTGCTGGAGCTCTGGGCTTCTTTCTCGCGCTCGACTTCTTTCTTCTTGGAAATAGTCTCCCAGTCCACAGCCACTTGCTTGCTGTACTGCAGGAACTTCTTCTCTGTCTCCTGCAGCTTGTTCGCCGCCAGGAAACGTTCCCTGTACGCGAGCACAGTGTCCACGTGTGTGCCAGCATCCGTGGTGTGCTTGATGGCTAGATCCAGTGCACGTTCCCAGCGGAACAAGCGAATGTTGAGCTTGATGGCGCGGTAGATCAGTGGCCTTGGGTGAGCCTGCAGCAGAATGGACTCGGCCTCATCGATGTTGCCCGAGTACAACGCCAGCTCCGCGTTGCGACGCTCGTCGGACTGAATGTTCTTGACGTACAGAACAAAGTAGAGCTTGTCCACACTGTCGATCGCCGCCAGTGCGATCTCCGCTGTCTCCAAGTGACGGCGGTGTAATGCCATACCAGCCAGACAAGTCCAGAGCGCCCTACTCTTGACAAAGCGACACAAACGCACGGCCTTGTCCCAGTCCGAGCTCGTTGTAAACTCGTACAGCATCGTCGGATACGGCGAGATACTCGCACCGAGAATCGTTCCATCCGCACGGCGTACTGTGACGCTAGAGCCGACAAACGATGTGATACTCGACATCTTGAGGAAGTTGGCAGCGTCACGCGACTCCATCACATCAGGTAATAGCGTCTTGTCCACGTAGACCATGCTCGGATATGTCCACGTGATGAGCTTCGAGTCCGCAATCGCGATGAGAATCTCCGACGCGTCATTCCACGCTGCTGTGTCCACCTGGGCGTGGAGCTTGTGGCTGCCTTTGTGTGAGAGCCGAGAGATATACAGGTCGCGATTGCGGTCGATGAAGAAGAGCTTGCGGTCCTCCACGGGTCCCGAGTGGCTCAGCGCCAGCTCAGAGATCTCTAGTGAGTGGGAAAGCGCGATGGGGAGCTGCTTGCCCGTGTTGATGTCAAACGAGCGGATGGTCTTGCGGTCCATGTGGTCCAAGATCGAAAGCGTGTCGTTGCTCAGTGCGATGGTCATGCGGTTGAGAAACTCGACATGCATGCCCGGAAACTTCGGCGCACTGATGGACTTGCCTTCGTACGAGTACACTTGGATGCCGTTGAAGTTGTCGACTGTGATGAAGTGGCACTCGCTCTGGATGATGAGATTCACCGTCGCGCGTAAGTCGAAGATGTGGGGCGTGTTCCAGTTCTGGGAGTTGTAGATGAAGCACTGTGTGGCGGTACAGACGATGAGAAAGCCGTAGCCGAACGACATCTCGATCACGCGGTCCCGAGCGAAATCAATCTCTTCCAGCGTCTCGTTCATCACGTCATGAACATGGATCTTGCGCGGATCCACAAGCTTGATCTCGATCTTGTTCCACATGAGCACACGGTCCACGACCTGCGCGAACACCGTCGCACCATTGCCTCCAGCAGCTACGAGCTGCGTGCTGTCGGAGGCCCAGGCGATATCCATGAGCGAGCCACACTTGGGACGCTCGCGACAGAAAGACCACCCGGTCTTGTCACACATCTTGAGGATGTTGTAAGAGCCGACTGCAAAGGTTTCTCCGTTGGGACACCACGCGATGGATGTGATCACGTGCTCACTCGCCGGACTCTGGTACATTTGCCGTCCGAAGGCATCCCAAACACGGTAGATGCGGTCTTCTCCGCCCGAGATGATGCGGTTGTTGATCGGATTCCAGTCAATACACAGGATTGCGCCGTCATGGGCCTTCCATTGGATGTCTTTGCGGCCGATCTGGACAGTCTTGATCACTAAGCTGCCAGCGTTCGTGAACAGGAGCTGGTCGTTGTCCGGGCCCCAGCACACAGCGTACACCGACCGCCCCGTGGACGCCAAGGTGGACCGCAAGTTACCGCTGCGCGACCAGATCTTGATCAATCCGTCTTCAGCACACGTCACAAGTGCCGTGCCGTCGTAGTTCCACTTGAGTGAGATGATCGCACCGGCATCGGACGCTTGGACTTTCTTCTCCTCCCGTCCCGTCTTGGAGATCAGACGGAACGTGCCGTCGGTACACGACACTGCAAACGTATCCGCCGCCTGCTTCCCCACCGAGGGCACCCAATCCACGGACGTGACGAACGCGTCCATGGTTGCGACCTTGCCGCTCACCTCGCCGTCCATTCGCCAGCGCACGATCGTGTTGTCATCGCTGCACGAGATCGCATCGTTCTCGGGCGTCCAGCAGCACGCCGTGACGATCTCCGAGTGGTGGTTCGTAGGCAACTGCGTGTGTTGGAAGCGCATGATCCCTGTGCGTGTCGTCTCTTCCACACTATCTTCGTGGCTGAGCTTTCTTCCTCGTGGCGATGAGTATCCCACCAAGAGCTCCAACCGCTTCAAGCTGGGGTGTTGGCCGATCCGTCCGCTCAGTGGACGACTTTTCGCGTCTGTCCACCCAATCCACCAATCATATCCACTAAATGGTGTACCCCTAACCTCTGATTTGGCACTGATGGGCACATTCGTCGGCTGTTTCACGTACTGTACCATATCTAAATACAAGCCCTCTTGCTGAAACTGATACGGGGACTCGTGTGTTTTGTCGTCACATGATCCGGACCCACACACAGCACGGAAGCCACGACGGACTTCGCGCGGCGTGAACGCAGGCAAGATGGAGGCGCCCCACGCACCCCAGGCGCTCGATGCCAGCTCAACACTGCCATCGATCGTACCCATGACGCTGGCGTCTACAGCCGCGTTGGAAGCAGTCCAATCGGCGCCGCCGTCCGCCACTGAGGAGACCATGAAGCTCACGGTCGCTAAGGACAAGACCCACATGAAGATGATCCCGATCCTGTGGGAGGGCTACGTGCGGCGCAAGGGCGACTGGCTGCCGCGCTGGGAGGAGCTGTATCTGACCATGGACGGCGTGTATCTGCGGTTCTACGAGTCCAAGAACAAGTACCAGGACGCCCAGGCACAGGAGGAGAAGGCCGTGCGCGTACGCATGCCCATTGGCTCACCGCCGCACTCAGCACGGCGTAGCAGCTCACAGCGTGTACCTGCGTTCAGCACGCCTAGTGCCAGCGGCTCGGGTTTGCTGAAGCCTGGTGGGGAGACAGCGGCAGTGAAACGCAGAGTCCAAGTCGGTGATAAGAAGCAGTACGTGACAGTCACGGCTGTGGCCAAGGAACACACCGGAAGGTCCCACGGCTTCACAGTGTCGCTGGCTGAGCGAAAGCCGCTGCATTTGGCGGTGGAGACGGAGATCGAGCGTGTTGTGTGGCTCCACTTGCTCACAGCGGCGCTCGAGCAGCAGAAGATCGGGTCAACCAAGCACAGCAAGCAGGACGTGACGACGTCATTGGCTACGGCGGCACTATGGCGACTGCTTCCGCCTGGTGTGATCACGCGCACGCTGCAGGGCACGCCGATCCACGTGAATCTCGTGGTGTTTTACGACGCCTGGGGCTGGATCCAGAGCCGCAAGGGCAACTTCGCCGAGCTGCTGCCGTGTCTGCATCCGAACATCACGATCTCGTCCAACTACCCTCCGTCTGTGCCCGTAGCAGGCGAGTATCGAGGCCGTGCAGGCGCGCTGTGCTACTTCACGGACATGCACGCCGGCATGGATGTGTCCCAGTACAGCATCGACCACATGGCTCGTAGTGGAGACCTTGCCGTGGTCACGGGCTGGGAGACTGTGCGGAACAGCTCCAACGGCCGCAAGTTCCGCCACTTGTGGAAGCACGAGTTGCGGTTCGAAGCCGACGGACGCATCAGCCACATCAACGTCATCGCTGATAAGGTTGCGGCGTCTGTGGCGTTTGCTGTGCAGACGGACGGACCGTCGCTGGAGCTGCCGCACGACCAGGAAGAGTCAGCGCCCACGTGTCCACCAGGGGAGATCCGTGTCGTGTGTATCAGCGGCCAGCAGCTCCGTAAGAAGAAGCCGCTGCCCAGCTCTGCTGACGTCAAGGTTGTTGTCGGACTCCACAGCTTCCCACACCACGCGCTCAAGGCGACGATGTCCCACAAGTCGTTGATTCAGGATGGAGTTAGCCGCACGTACTCGACGAAGATCTGCAAGAGCGGTACGGGCGCGAACCCGCTATGGGCCGAGACGCTAAGCCTCCAGTACTCCGGCGCGGTGCCTGGTACCAGTACATGTCTTTACGTGGAGGTCTGGCAGATGAGTATGATTGGCGACGAGCTCGTTGGCTGTGCGAAGGTGAATCTGGCGCAGCATCTCGATCTCTCCACGGGCACTGATGAGGAGATGGCGGCCTGTGCGATCCCCAAGTGGTACGAGCTGCGCAAGCCGGAGGCTTACACATCCAGCGGTTCCTCCTCACCAAGCAAGCGCAGCTCGATGCCCGTCAGCAGTATCGAGGCAAGTGGAGTCACAGTAGATGGTGACGATGTCTGCGGCCGGATACAGCTCAGTATCAGCTTCTTACCGTACACGGAAGAGCTGGAAGTCACAGAGGACGCACAAGGAGCCGTGACCCACGTAGCGCGCACACCCCGCCACCGCAAGAGCTTTGACCGACTACTCGCACTCCACGAAGAGACCGAAGCCAAACAGAAAGTGCAACTCGAGAAGCGGTCGGCGTCAACATCAGCCCTCGGCCTCGTCCCCAGTGGTGGCTCCAGTCGCACGCAGAGCAGCTCCACGGGTAAGCTCGCGCAGAAGAAGGCGTCGTCCAAGCCAGTCGCTACTGTCGTGGAGTCTGGCAGTAATACCACGCCAGGGGTGGTGATTCCAGAAGAGATGTACACGTTCACCGTCGCGTCGACCAAGTTCCGCGTGTACACGCGCTACCAGTTGATCCGCGCGATCGGCCACGGTGCCTACGGCGTCGTGATCGCCGCAAGCGACCAGATCACGGGCAACTCAGTCGCGATCAAGAACATCCCCAAGACCTTCGACGATCTGGTTGACGCCAAGCGCATCGTGCGCGAGATCAAGCTCATGCGCCACCTCACGCACCCCAACGTCGTGACTGTGATCGATCTCATGCGGCCGCCGTCGCTGCGAACGTTCGACGACACGTATATCGTCACCGACTTGATGGAGACCGACTTGCATCGCGTGATCAACTCGCAGGAGCCGCTCTCGGCCGACCACATCGCCTACATCACGTACCAAATGCTGTGCGGACTGCGGTATATCCACTCGGCCCAGATCCTGCATCGCGATATCAAGCCGTCCAACATTCTGATCAACCGAGACTGTCTCGTGAAGATCTGTGACTTCGGCTTGGCCCGAGGCATCGACGTCCAGGATGGTGAGAAGCCGCTGGAGCAGGCGCTGACCGAGTACGTCGTGACGCGATGGTACCGATCACCTGAGCTTCTGCTGGCCAGCAAGTACTCGCCGTCTATTGACGTGTGGTCCATCGGCTGCATCCTCGTGGAGATGTTCACGCGCAAGCCGCTGTTCCCTGGCCACGACCACGTCCACCAACTGAACCTGATCTTGCAGCTCGTGGGCTCACCGGAGACCCCGGAGGAGCTGGGCTTCATCACGAACCCCAAGGCCAAGCGCTGGATGCTCAAGCAGGCCAAGCACGCACGCAAGAGTTTTGATACTGTGTGTCCGAGTGCACCGCCTGAAGCGATCGATCTGATCTCCAAGCTGCTCGAGTTCGATCCCCGCAAGCGCAGCACTGTGGACGACGCGCTGGCCCATCCGTTCTTAGCCGCGTACCGCAAGACAGAGATGGAGACCGTGGCCAGCGAGCCGTTTGACTTTTCGTTTGAAGTGGAAAACGGCGTCAAGAAGACGCTAGACAAGGACACACTGCGGCGACTGATCTTTGAGGATATTTGCCATTTCCACCCGGAGGCCAAGCCAGAGCTGGATACGTTTGTTGAAGAACAGAACCGACTGCTGGCAGTCGAGGCGCAAGAGCGCGAGCGGCAGCAGCAGCTAGAGACCTCGCCGCGCCACGCCCGCGCGGGGATCGCTTAGATATATACAGTGATTTTAGGAAGGAGGTACTGAAGTGGATAGTGAAGAAAACAGGAAGACTGGACCACCGCCACGCTGCGTGTTTGTTTTATAATCGGCTGCCGACGAGACCGAGGGCTGTGCAGGCGGCGGCCGCTGCGAGTCCTCGCTGCAGTGCCTTCTTCGGGTGCTGGTGGATGAACAGGAAGAGATCACCGAGGCGCTTGGACTGGAAGTGCGGCCGCACGTCGTCGCCCATGGGCAGCGGCGTGCCGGCGATAGTGAACATGTCGGCGACCATGCGCATGGTGAGTCCCCACAGGATGAATTCGTAGCGGCCACGCGGCGCTGGGTCGTCATCTGGTTGTGGGTGCGTCGGTCGCGGCAAGTAGATGGAGCCAAAGTATAAGTCACCCAGTACGGTCTTGATGACGCTCTTGGCCGCGGGATGCTTGCGCATGAAGGGGATCATGTCTTCCAGTGGCCAGAACAGAGGCTGGTAGCGAGCGGCGTTGAAGAGCTCCTGGATATCGACCCAGAACACATCGGCGATCTCCGACTGCTGGATCACGGGCACGAACGCATCCGTCTCGGCCGTCTCATCCATGAAAAACACTGCAGTACCCACACACACACAAAGCGTCAGAACCTTACAAGTCTCTGCTATGGGAAATCCAATGAATTCTCACCTTCTGTGCCTACAAAGAACGTGCGGAGATGCGTCTGGATCGTTGGCAGGCGGCCGATCCAATGCACGTGGCTACAGTTCCACAGCACCACCAAAGTCATCAGTCTCATGCACCCTAGCACCCGAGCAGCTCTGCTCTCCTACGTACGGCTGTGAGAGATCCAGTCCGATCTCCTCCATGGTCTCTCGCATCGCTGTCTCCAGCGTGGTCTCCCACTCGCTGCCTGAGGCGCCGGCCTCCGCCAGCGCCGCGCCCGTGCTCTTCTTCTGGCGGCGGCCGCCTGGAAACGCGACCTGCCCACTCCACGTGTCCCACTCATTGATGCTGCGGCGGATGAACAGCAGCTCCAGCGTCTGGCGCTCACGCTCCTTCCACCGGAACACTGCAGCTACACTCGCGCCCTGTCAATCAGCATTCCAGCGTGAGTGGTTGAGCGAAGGGACTATGAATTGAAAGCGAATCTTGCGTACAGGCTCACGCATCGTTGAGGACTTCTTCATGGATGCGACCGCCGCGAGGTTTTGGCGCAGCGTCGGCAGCATCGCACGCAGCTTGGAAGGATCCATGAGGTGGCTCATAGCGGCGAGTACACGCAGCGCAAGCGAGCGGATCCGCGACGATGAGGTGGCGGAGCTTGTCGCTTTGTGAGCGCTCGTCAAAATGTCCGGTCGCTGGGCCGATGATGACGGCACCACGCAGTGTACCATCAAATTGGTACCTTTACTCCCTTGTATAGGAAGAGATAGGTCTAACAAAGAGAGGAATGTCAAATTTGGTATACCAAATAATCACGACGTATTACTATTCGAAGGTTGGGCAGCTGAAGAGCTGCTGGGGAAGGAGCAAGATGGCTGCGCATGCGCAGCGGACTGGAAGGAGAGCGTGACTGGCTTGGTGACTTCCAGGATCATGCTGATGGTGCGGTCGTATCCAAGCGGCGCAGTCGCCTGGTCATTTACGGCGACCAACAAGTCTCCCTCGGTCGCGCGATCCATGCCTGGGCTTGTTCCTTGGCCAGTGACGAGGCCAATGCACAACGCGTTGGAGTTGTCGGCCAGGGGACGTAGAATCATACCCAATGGGCCATCAGTCCACGTGACAACGTACGCCACATGCTGTGGTGGAGATGACTGGATGTGTAGCGGCTCTGCGGCTCCAGGCGTGCGGAAGCGGAGCGCGACTGGTCGTGGGCTGGTCTTGATCATGTTCAGCACGCGGTTGTAGCCCAGCTCGACCGTGGAGAGGCCGTTAACACTGAGGAGCACGTCGCCCTGAGCAACGTGGGCGAGCGCGGCTGCGGCATCTGGACTTGTGAGTCGAGCCACGAACGGCGGCTTCGCTGGGTCCACGTCGGGACTGAAGAGAAGCCCGAGAGGTCCGTCAAGCCACTGGACTTCTTTCACCGACGGATCTGCGTCGACGATCATTGCGAGGGAGCGAAATCAAACGGAGGAAGGAACAGCGATTGCACTGAGCTCATACAGAGCCACGGCTGTCGACTCTCAGTCAACCTCAGGAGCCGTCGTTGTTCTCATTTGTACCACAAACGCGGTACGCTCTTATACGAAGGTGGGACTCTGCTACAGCGAGAGGAATGCACTGTACCACACAATCGGTACATGTTGCCACGCCCTCTCGCCGCCAGAACTTCTGGCCCACAAGGGCAGTTTCCGTCGGGAAAGGGTTCTGCCGATTTCCGTTCCAGGGTTTGGTGAGTTGGGTTAATGTTGCTGTGCGAAAGATCGCAATTCTCAGAAATGCGGCTCGCGCGTGACGGCTACTGACCGGTCTGACGACGATCCACAGATGCCGCTGCACACGAATATTCAAGTGCACCACTGCATCTAGTGGACTGGCCAGCGTCACTACTAAGTACAGTATTGAGTGTCGTGCTAGTCAGCGTCAGTGCTGTGCTGACAGCTCCGTGACGGTCATGTCTTTTATGCGTGTTGCCGCTTGTTCTGGTTCGGATGGCTGAGTGGATGGAGAGTAGGAGGCGGGGGATTGCTTTGTGGCAGGAGCGAATGATGGAGAAGCCCTGGCGGGTGATGGCTGTTCGCGACAGTATGGAACATGCTGCCGGAAGTGTGGCACCCACCCACCCACTTCACGCGCCAAGCTGGTTTGTTCACGCAGAACGTCGGAGTGCAGCTCTGTGACAAACAAAACTTTCCCACGGTGTTGATGGCCGCCATCATGGCGGTCATGCAACATCGACGGCTTCCCGCGGAGCAGGAGACCCGCGGTCACAGTGTGACCCACACAGTGCGACTCGAACTGAAGGCGCGACGTATCACGCGCAATGGAGCCGCAGAGGGAAGTTGAGTACACCTGCGAGGCTGCGATGCCCCTCGCAGGTGTACTCAACGCCCTGCGATTCGCAGGCGTTTGCTCGGCCATACTAGTATCTGGACAGTAAAGAATGCACTGCCGCTCCTACCAGCGATAATGACCAATGTGGGCATCCACGTGCCAGAGTCGTCTGCTGAATCAAGCGCGCGAGGAGGATTCCTCGATGGGTAGCACCAAGATCCGCCCGTTTCTCGTTGAATCCTGTCGACGTGTACGCTTTGCATTTCGAACGGGTGGTCTCTGGTTCAGTCAACCCAGTAAGATCACTACGAACTGCCAATCCAGTTCGTTTGCTGCCGCCCACGCGTCCACTAACCTGCGCCGCGGATTGGGTTCCATCACGCATTGTGCGATCTAAGCTACAGTACTTGCATCCAAGGGCTCCCTACTGCGGATCCAAATTCGATTCGACTCGCGCATCTCCTCGTCGTCGGATGAGTGAGTGACTACAGTCCTATGACTGAGCTTCAATAGATCCGGCACTGGCACTGACAGTCGCAGCACAACATTGTGTTGTGCTGCGACTGTCAGTGTTGAAGACAGCCACACGCGAACTCCATCACGTCGCATGCCAACCGTGCAATTGTACGAGACGCTCGCCGTCCCCACAAACCTCGCTTCCCTCAGACCGACTGGGGACTGAAGAACTTTCGACCACAGACAAGGCCACAAACTCAACCGAGACTACAGTTCAGCACGCTGCGCGAAGAATCCACAGCACCATTCGCAGTGGAAGAGCAACACTGAATGCTGAAGCGGGAGGGCATTCGTTGACTCCCAGGTCAGAGGAGCTCGTGGCCAAGAGTGGGCGGGAGCATCAGGTGGCGGTCGGATTTAGATCCGCTCAACAGCCAATCCGCTCGCGAGAAAGGCGACTGACTCGGGTCAGAGCAGATCTCCATTGGCTGATTCGCGCGATCTAAAGCGATCTTACAGGGTCGGCGGCTAGGGCGGGGCTAGGGATACTGCGACCCTGGGTCTGAGAACGCACTGACCCATGCTGTCCATCAATAGTGCACGCTATCATATCCATTTCAGTGTGATATCCATTCACAGAGGTTTGTGGAGGGATGCTTGAGAATGTTATGTTCCTGATCTTTCCCGTGTATTAGTTGTGACAGTGTTGTTATCGTGGGGGTTCCCATCCCGCCGTGTCTGCGCTGGATAATGGAGACCCCTTTTCTCCGCAGACGCACATGTTGCCTTGGATGATCTCCTGACCGAATGGAGTCACCTTCCCTATACAGTACATTATGGAGACTCTCTCTTCGAGGCGACGGATGCGTCGGTCTGAGCCGCGCTCCTCTTCTTTGTGCGACGCCTGCTCCTCTCCTCCGTTGTTTCGTCCGCTCATGGCCTGACTGCTCTGTCACGGAGAGCTTGAGCTCGTGACCCAGCAGGACTGAGTGATGGATCTCCCCACACAGCCTGCGCGAGTTCCTGTTCCTCGCGTTCTGGGGCGCTTGGCCGTTGACTCCAGCGAGTCACTTTGCAACTTTCGCCTCCCTTTCAAGGAACCGCCGGGTAACGCGCGACACGACGCGACCCACTGGCCTTCGACTGGACGTACACATACCCTGCCGTTTCAGGTTCAGAGCCAGCCTGACACCCGCAGCACTGTAACTTTGGTGAGTTGCCTACGTTTGAGTGATTGGGTCTCTGTGTGCCCTCCGTCCCATGGGCTGCAGCCTTGCGCTCGCTGCCCGAGTGGCGCAAGATGTGGGAAGCGGCTTGTTGTCGCTCTTGTTCACGCGCCTGTGTGCTGAATCCATCGCTCCCTGTGGAACTTGTAGAGAAACTCCGGTCCTTTTTGCTAAGCCGATCCCTCTCGCTACTTGAAGCCGCACCAGCAAACCGGTTTCCCGTGTGTTGATCGCCGGAAAGAGAGAGCTGCAGAGTCCAGACTGTCACACACTTGCCGATCTCCACCATGACGTTCATCTCGCCTTCGACCAACCAGCTCCATCTCGCTGTCGCCAAGACGCGTGAGCCCGAGTCAAGCCCTGCATCTACATCGCTCGCATCGTTCACCAAGCTGCTCTCGCAACGCGACCAGAACCAGCTCAAAGACGTGGATTCCTCAGTCAGCACTGCGCGGACAAGCTGCGCAAGTTCAAGCCACGATGGCCGGTCCGAGTGTAGCAACGACCACCACTGGGACGAGCTCTCGACGAGCTCCGGTGGAGACCAGGATCTGGATGTCTGGAGCCCGCGTTCTCGCAGTCACATGCCAGTAGGGACGAGCGTGCAGCATGGAGAGGCAGGCAAACCCGTGACGGGCCGTCAGACGGCATGGAGTGAGCCATTGAACATCCCGTGCAGCCACACGATGCGCCATGCGGCTTCTCCGACTGTCGGGTCAAGTGGCACCAGCTGGAGTAGCCTGTGTCGATCTACTCCAGGCAGCGATGCCTCTGCAACGTCGCTGCGCGCGTCCCAGCGCTACGTTGGCCACGGCAGTGCCTCTGCGATCGCGAGTCCCACTTCTTCTTTGGCCATGGCACCGCCTCACTATCGTCCGCTTTTGCGTCGCCCCAGCCCCACGTCGTTGCCACAGCAGCAAGCGGGCAAGGGATTCGTGGGCTCGCCGCTGCAACTCACGCCTGTGCATCTCGCTGTGCTCGCCGCGAACGCCCACCACGGCAATGCCGCTGCATCCTCCTCATTCGCGCCACGCCTTCGGCCTGTTGTCCACCCGATCAACATTGGGCCTCCGACAGAGTACGACTTCCGCAACACGAACGGTCTCATGAAGTGTCTGAACTCGATCGAGCAGCTCTCGACGCCGGAAGAGCTCAGCAACAAGCACCGAGTGATCAACGAGCTTCAACGCATTGTCGATGAGTGGATGCGTTCGACGTTCCCAGAAGAGAAGGAGACCGCGGCGACGCTGCTTCTTGGTGGGAGCTGGCACTTGAAGGTGGGCATGTGTGACTCGGACCTGGATATCGTCGTGCTGCTGCCCAACTTCGTCACATCCGAGACCTTCTTCTCGTCATTGTACGAGTACCTCAAGTCAATGGCTTCGGTCACGAAGCTTGTCTCCATGAACAAAGCCGCAGTCCCGATCCTCGCCTTCCAGCTCAACCAAGTCCGCATCGACTTGCTCTTTGCTCGCTTCACCCAGAACGGCGTGCCCAAGAACCTGCCGATCCACAGTGACCACATCCTCACTGGCATGGACGCCACGTCGATCCGATCGCTCTCGGTGCCTCGTGTCGCCTCGCTGATCTTGGAGCTCGTACCCAATGACAGCGCGTTCCGCTCCTGCCTTCGCATCATCCGTCTGTGGGCGAAGCGCCGTGGTGTGTACTCGAGCAAGGCTGGCTTCCTTGGCGGTGTGTCGTGGACGATCCTCGTCGCGTTCGTGTGTCAAATGTTCCCCAAGGCCACGATCTCGTCGATCATCCACCGGTTCTTCTCGATCCTGTCGACGTGGAACTGGCCGACGCCGATCCTGCTCTCCAAGCCGTACGAGTGTGCTGGTGTCGATAGCAGCTTGCAGTGGTGTCCTCAGAAGAACCACCACGACCGCGCCCACGTCATGCCGATCATCACGCCAGGCTTCCCGGCGGTCAACTCGGCTGTGAACGTGAACGCCTCGACGCTCCGCATCCTCAAGGAAGAGTTCGAGCGTGGCAAGACCATCATGGATGACATGCAGAGCAAGGGACTGAGTAGCCCAGCCGTGTGGCACAAGCTCTTTGCCCCATCGGAGTTTCTCGTCCGATACGACCACTACGTCGTCGTGGAAGTCCAGGCCACGACCGACGATGAACTCACCGAGTGGTCCAACTACGTTGCCAGCCGGACGCGTAAGCTCGTCGAGACGCTGCAGCACACGTCGCCCATCCAAGATGTCCACCCGTTCCCTGAACTGGTCAAGCCACACGCCACAGCGTCGTCGGGTGGGTACTACTTCATTGGGTACACACTCCAGAAGCCATCGAGCCAAGGCACCCACAACCGTCGGCCTTCGGGAGGGCCTCCCATCCCACCAGCCAAGGTCGAAGACACGATGAAGGCGAGCGTGGCGACGGCGATCCGCTACTTCACTGCGACGGAGATCAACAAGTGTCCAGAGCGGCGGGACGGCATGGCGGTGGAGATCTCGTACCGCAAGTGGCAGGAGCTGCCTGAGTCGGTGTTTCCTCACGGCCGATCGGCGGCTGCTGGTGAACGCGCGCGCTTCATCTTGAGTCGCGCCCACACATCACACGTCGCACTCGGTCTTGGACGGTAAGCAGATGAAGACGCCTTCGCTGCCTGACCACCGCACACAACTATTTAGCAAATTCATAAACACAACACGAAGAAATGGAAAAATTAAACAGACTTCGTATGACACGAATCCTCTCGCCACTCTCTTATCTCATGCACACACGCAACACTCACTTGCGGTCCCGCTAGCGGCTTGACCGGCCCGACGAACGCGCAAGCGATGGTTCCCAAAATCGCTCGATAAGCTGAAAGCGTCATGCCATGACTTCTTGATCCCACGTAGTTCCAATAAATAGCTGCGATCTATCGCGGTTGATACTCCCTCAATACTTCGGAGTGACTACGACTGACTGCCACGCTTACACGTCCTCGATTGAGCGCTTCCGTGCGTTGATACCAGTCGCGTTCTCCTTGTTCCCCTGCACTTTTGTCAGCGGATCGAGATCATCGCCGAAATCGAGATCAGCGAAGTCGGAGAAGTCATTCAAGCTGTCGTCGTCCGTCATCTGCCCCGAGTTCAGAGATGGCAGTTCAACACGATCCTTGAGCGGGTCGTCGTACGCTTCAGCCTTGACAGAAGATTCGACCGGAGCAGCCTGCATTTGTGGGATCGCTTCGGAGCTCATTGCATCACTTTGTTGTTCCGCCTTCGTTGCCTTTGAAGCTCGCTTCTTCGCAGGAGGCTTCGCAGCCTTTGGAGTGATCGTCTTCGGAGTCGCAGCCTTCTTTGCACTTGTCGACGGGCTCTTTCGACCACCAGACTTCGGCGTAGCCTTCGCTCCACCAGCCTTAGCCGCGCCCTTGCCCGCCGGAGCAGCAGGAGCCGCAGAAGGCACTTGAACGTCATTCGCGGAGCTGGCAGCCGGTGCAGTACTTTGAGTTGAAACGGGAGGTGGGGCGCTGATCGAGTTTCTCGACTGATCTTGGTACTCTTTCGGCACTTGCTGCGCATATGCTTGGTGACTTGGAGGTGCTTCAGACGTCGTCGGCATTGGTGGATACAGGCCGGGTCCGACCTTGCGGACGATCGGAACGACCGTGCTTTGAATGAACCGTTCGATAGAGTCCAGAACCTCGAGGGGCCGAGGTTGAGCACTCTGTGGTGCCTCGGACAAGATCGAGCACGCGAGACTGATGTTGTGCTTCACATTTTCTGCCTTCTGGTTCTGCACGGAATTCGGAGGTGCCGTGTGTACTGACAATGCTTGGTGAGCGATGTAGAGCGGCTTCAGGTATCCTTCCTTCAAGTATCGAACCTTCTCCCAGTACAGCGTCGGGTTCACTCCACTCGTTGGCGTTGCCGGTGGTTGGTTGGCCTGGTACTGAGACTGGTCGTACGGCGATGGTTGCTGCTGGTGCTGTTGCTGCTGTTGTTGAGCGACTCGAGAGTTCCGTCGATCATTCGCGCGCTGGGTCTCTGCTTCAGCAGTTGTCGAGGCAGGAACGCCGGTCTGACCAGTCGGTTGACGGGGTGACGCATTGTAGTACCCACTCGGGACACCAGTCGCACCAGCCATCGGCGCCGCAGGTCCTGCCATACCAGCTTGACGAGTATTCAGCTGAACTTCCAACTGCGCGAGTCGACGTTGGTATTGTAGAACAGTCTTGTGCTGAGTCCACAGCAAGTCGACAAGGCCGTTGCGGTCGAGGCGTTGAAACTGCAGCGCGAACTCGGGTGGTGCGCACGTGGAAGACTGAGCTGCAGGGGGTCGCTGATTCGCGTACGGATTCGCCTGATCCGGAGCACTGATGTTTTCAGCCTTGACACCCGCCGACGTACCAGCCATCGTCTGACTTTGAGCTGAGTAACCAGGAGCGTTCCCCATCGCAGCGTACTGCGGCGGGCGAGCTTGAGCTGGAAGACCTTGTGTCGTCGCGTACTGTTGTTGCGGCGCACGGTTCCCGTCGTACGACTGCACAGGAGCTTGGCTGGATAGCAACGACATGAACGAGCCTTGCGACGAAGAAGAAGTTCGCTGTGCGGCATCTCCAGAAGTCGGCACACCAGTCGAGCTGTGTCTGTAAGCGGCTTCACTTGACACGGCCATGCCACTGCTCGTCTGTACTGATCCGTTCATCGTCATCGAGGACGGAGCACCTTGGCTGCCTGGCACGTACAACGAGGACTGAAGACCGACGGAACCGTTCGCGAGCTCCGCCTGCATCAAGCTGTGAATCTGCTGGTTCATGAGCGCGGTGTAGTTTGCCTGAACATCACCATCCCCAGTGGTCAGATCAATACAGAGTGTAGCCATATCATACCCCTTGAGGAATGGAAGACTTACCCGATCGGTGGCCCTTCGGCAAATGTCGATCTCGATATTGGTGGCAAGTCGGCGCACCATCGTGTCGTCCTGGTTACGGTGCGTCATTTGAAGCTGTCGATATCTAGAAGAACACAAGCAAACACAACTTCGTAAGTACCACACCTTCACTGGAAATAAAGCAACGCGTGGAACTTACATTCGCTGCAGAAATTGCTTCCGCAGCTCCGTGTCCTGTGCAGGCGGCAGCTCCTGCTGTGCTCCGAGACCCGAGTTGTCGCTCATCGACGCGTACGTTGGGTTCGCCACCACAAACGGCGACGACATCGACGCGCTGGTAGCAGCAGCAGCAGCGACCGCAGCAGCAGCCGCATTCGTCGGCGTTCCGTTGCCGGCGTTACCACGTGACGGGCTGGCCTTGCGCTTGTCCGCCTTCGGCTGGTGCGCGCGCACGCGCGGGCTCTTCTTAGCGCCGGTCTCGCCATCCGCCGCAGCCTTCTTCTTGGTCTGCTTGACCTTCTGCGTAGCCGCGGGGCCGGCCGTGCTCACCTTGTCTTCGCCCATGGGCGTGAGCGTCGCGTTCATGCCGTAGTTCGTGGTCGTGGGCGTCATGGCCGACGACGCGATCATCGCCGCCGACGCCATCGCCGCGTTCACCGTGGTCGGCGGCATCTCCGCGCCGCTCGCCGTGTCACTGTTGTTCCCCGTCTTCACCGCGAGGCTCGGCGCCTCATTCTCCATGCTTTCTTGCGTCTGACTCGTCGTCACCGTCGCCATCGCCGTCGAATCGCTTGACTCCGTTGCTGTCGTTGCCGTAGTTGCCGTGCCCGTTGAAGGCGTTGAATCTGTCGCGCCGTCGGTCGCAGACGCAGCCACTGGACGCTGCGAGCGAGCAGGAGACGGAGGAGATAGAGCTGGAGAGGGAGAAGGAGAAGGAGAAGTAGCAGTCGCTACGCTAGTCGCTTCCATCCACAGACGTCGAGAGAGATGATGCCGTCGGTCACGTTGACTTGCTTTCCCTTGGTTGCTTCTTGGTCGTTGCTGTTGGTTGTTTCCGTGGGCGCTTTGTATGGGTTGGGTTCGCGCGCGTGGGTCTGTTGGTGGCTGGCTGAATGGAACGCAGGAGTTGGTTGCAGTCGCAGCTTGGAGAGGGGGGGGGAGAAAGGAGAGCAACGAGGACCATCACTCTGCAGCTACCCGTCCATGGATTTTTTGAATGAAAGCTGAGGTTTTATCGGGTAAAACCTCACGCCCCCTGAAGTTTCGAATTTCGAAAGATGCTGATTGGTGGATAGTGATCTGATTTGATCTGATTTTGGCCAATGAGGCAGAAAGGGAGATGTGTGACAAAGATGGTTGCTGCCAGCTGGCGCGTGAAGCGCGAGTGGATGATGTTGATGCGTTGCCGTTGACGGTGACGGTTGGCGGGGCTGATATGATACTACTGTGGAAGGAATATGGGTGCGATAATGGAGATTGGTCGCTGTTATTGCGGTGGATAATGGACTGCTGCTTTGTGTATTGTGGATGGATTGGGTGAGGAGTGATGGATGTGGAAGTTGGCGGAGTGGAGCGTCTCGCCATCTGAACTGTCGGCTCAAGAGGCCAGTTGGACGATGTGCGGATGGATGGATCCATCCGTTGACAGACAGACGTGACCTTATGGAAGGCAAGGCAGACGCGAAAGAATGACTCGCCGTGTTACTTGATGGCTAGACAGACGACCTGGGCCAGGGAAGGAATCCCCCCATGCGCGTGGTCCCAGGCTGCATCCGTGGACCAGTTGACTGACTGGCCGGTGACGGCTGGCGACCAGACAGACACGTCCACAAACAGATCGGAACATGTACGGTAAGTGTGGAAGGAATGCCTAGTGGCGTCATTCGTATCACGCTTCGTCTCAGTGCCCTTTCGCTGCTGGAATGGACTGGAAGCGGGAACTAGCGAGACGCTTCCGCAGCTCATTGCGTGGGTGGAGTTCGTCCACGCGAATCGCTTCGAGTTGCGCGAGTGGTGCGCTAGGGATCGTGACCTGGATGTCTTTGCCGAACGAGATCACTGCGGTCTGCGGCGCGTCCTTAGTGGACTGGTTCTTGTAGAAACGCTGGGCGAAGACCACCACAGAGCTGATGGAGGCGACTGTGCCTTGGACGAAAGCGCGCCACTCGTTCTGGTAGTAGAGGTTCTCCTGCGTGGATGGATATGTGAATAGAGAATCGGTTGCAGAGCGCGTGGCGAAGTAGCTCAGCTCCGACGTCTGACGCTGGAGAAGCTCTTCAAAGCGTCGCCGCCGGCCGCGGCTGCAGCGCAGTACCTCCCACACGACCTCGTTTTCCGCAAACAGCTCGCTTTGGGCGGAGCCGTCGTCCACAATGCAACGCATAGAGCAGCTCAAAGATGTTTGCTGGTTGAAGACGGGCGAGTCCTGTGCGAGTTGTTTCCACGAACACTTGTGCTGAGGTTTCTCCGCAGAACTTTCTTCTGCCACGTCCGCCACATGGACCCACATGCGCTGCCGCTTGACCAACGCTAAGGGCTGTTTGCATTGGCTGCAGCGCCGCTTGAGAACGACGTAACTGACATGGGCAAGACGCACCACGAAGCGCGTGATCGTACGATTGATAGGCTGGGACTTGTACAACGAAGACAAGTGGGTCGTTGCCATGCTGCTGAAGATCTGCGCATCAGTCGGATGGACTTCATCATTGTTGCGAACGCGACGGACAGTCGTGCAGTGAGTCCAGGTGATGAAGGGCTTGAATGTGTTTCGGGCAAGGAAACACTGCAGCTTCGAGAACTCTACCATAGTACCTGGCTGCACGGCGCTGAGCGTGCCGAACGCATCTTCATCGACTGTGATGGCAACTGCCTCTAGAGATCGAAGATCACGAATCTTGAAACGACACATGCGGGTAGTTTTGGCGATGGCTGGCACTGCTTCAGGAAGCTCTCCTAGAAGAGCAGGACCTCGTGAGATCTTGTAGTACAACGTCCTTTCGCTCACGATACCAACCAGATTAATGAGTCGTGCGGTGTGTGGATCGGACTCGATGCTCGACGTCACAACGTGATGGAAGGCTTCTGTTGGTGGTTCGTGCAGAAAGAGCTCCTGAACGGAGTAGATCTTGTCCAAGCGTCGAGCGAGACCCTCTAGTGCGTCTAGACAACGTTGAATTGAAGCATCCGCATGGAGTGCATGGCTCGGTTGAACATACTGGTTCTGCTTGGACGTATTCTCCTTCGATTCCTCGATCAGTTGAACAAAGCTTTCTCGGTCAACGACGTAGGTTGTAGTCTCGATAGAATCAATTTCCTCAGCTGACTTGGCCCATTGAGCTTGGACTTGTTCCTCGAACGTCGGGACCGTTGCCACATCATTGCTGGCATCACTTTTCTGGATCCAAAGAATCATCATAGTGAGCCACTTCGCAAGCCGAGATACTGACGTCGTTCCTGGTACTGACGGATGCACGATCACGTCGAAGGTACAGATCCACGAGTATCTTTCCACGAACCAGCATTCGGAAGTCGCACTCACGAGAACTTCGACACAGTGGGCAGAAGACCAATCTGGGCTCGTATCAGTGCTGCTTTTCCGCTGGAAACCGATGCCACGTACATGTCGGAAATCGTTGACGCGACTAGACGTGCGGCGATGCCGCTTCCACGGCCCAATGTCCGTCACAAAGACATACACACTGGAGCGTTTGGATGTGTTCGGAACGTTGGCAATCGCTGCGTGAGGCGACGAGCAAAGCGCAACACGCTGGAGGTGATGTGTTGAAGCCGCTAGAGAGATCACGTGGGGTGATCTAGTCGAACTCTGAAGCGGTTGCTGGTTGGAGAACTCTACCATTGCTTCGAAATTCCTCACCGCATACACGCAGCATCCTCGTTCGATTTTCACTCCGCCCAAGTCGTTGATGCGCTCGATCACGAGTGAAATTTGGCCCGTACTATCGACCAACTCCAAATCGTCGGTGTCCGCAAAACCGCGCAACGAACCCATAGCGATGATGCTGGAAAGTCCGCTTGCTTCGACACGAAGTGGCCAAACTATTCGGTCACCAGTTGTTGTATCGTTTTCGATACGTTCCCGTACGATACGTTCAATGTGGTCTCGAAGTTCCTTCACAGTGACGACACGCTTCTCTAGATACGTCGTGTTTTCGACTGCCCCCGCGCTCGGGCAATCTTGAGAATCTTCAGTGTGGGAGTTCAGGAAACGCCGTGCGAGCGTCGAGGAAGATTTGGAGTGAGGCGTGGTGGCTGTGAGTACTTCTTGTCCGATGTGGAGTGTTGCCTCTCTTCGTCGGAGACACACGAATGCGATGTCTTGGACATCGTTCACGTCATCGTCGGTGTCACTGCAAAAGCGAAACTTTTGCACGAGAACTTCGAGAAGCGTAAGCCACCACATCGAGATCGCGAGTGGCTGCTTGCTGAAATCACCAAAGATCGACCATTTCTTGTGGAGACGGCGACGGGGGTCTGTAACTTGAGCAGTGGGGGAATGGAGCTGACTGTCGGCTGGCGCGTGACTGATGATGCGAAGATGACTGCGTGGGCACAATCCGATAACCAACCGCTGGTGGCCTGGGTGTGGCTGACTAATGACATGAGCTTGACAAACACGAACGCGAGTACCGACTCGAACATGGGGCCGGATGTCCGACCACGGATAGTGGAACAATGTCACGACAATAGATGGCTCACCCTCCAGTACGAGGCACTCTTCCCACATAATCGACGCCACAACTGCTTCACAATCAAGTGTAGTCTTCTCGCACTGCTCAAAGTGTCTCGTCTCGATCTTCACCCGTTCCAACGCGGCAGCAGATTGAAGAGGCTCGCTTGGTCTTTCCTCTGATCGCCAGATGAATAGACTCGAGCACACCTCGCCGTTGTCGGGACCCAAGTCAGCGTTCAGCACCGCTTGGAGGAGAAACATCTCACTCTCTGAGTAGTAGACCTTCTTCAAGTTGGTCATCATGACCAACAGACCTGGCCACAGGAACTGATGCCATTGGAGCGCAGCAGCACCCGCCAGCAGCACGTTCACGAGCGATTTAGCGCGATCCTGACCTTCCCAATCTTCTACTTCCACGAAGAAATGAGAGTTGGCTGCATCTTCCTGTACTGCGATGGGACTCACGCTTGATACGCGTCCAAAAACAACGTGGAACTTACGTTTCTTCGGTTTCTTGTCGTCTTGGCTGGGCACTTCGTTCTTGATAGCACGCTCCCAAGTCTTTGAGCCAACATACATTGGTGGATCTGCGGCTGGATAATGAATACGCATTACCCCGAGCGCTTCGTGAATGGAGACCGTAGGGGGCTTTGCAGAGTGTAGAAGTACCAATTCGCTGCGAACCTCAAGGCTTCCATTCGGCGTCAAAACATCGCTCGGGCCACGCGACACAACCGTCCAGTGCTTCACGAGAACGAGCGCCTCCAGCAGCTCCAGACGCGGCTCGATCAAACGCACTGGGATCTTATTCGTTGCATCGCACAGACACAGTCGTGGCGCTCTTCGAGACTTCGCTTGTGCATGCTCGTAGCGAAGGAACCCCGTGATCCACGCTTGTCGAGACGTATAGGCCACCGCTCCTGCTCGGGCTGTGCGATCTCCACTCTCAACGCGCGGGCGCTTTAGTGACCGCGAAGACTTGGAGTCTTTCGGCGAGATGTCGTGGGTATCTATCCCCCAACGCTCGCGCAGTTCTGAGCTTGGACTACCGCCATACAGCAGTTGAAGCAATCTCGTTACGGACACAATCTCCACGTCTGCCTCGATATCCGCGCCATCTTCCCGCTCTTCTAACCTGTAGTACACAAGCACAGCCTTTGAGTGATCAGCTACCAATTCTAGATGCGCGCGAGGTGCACCATACCACCGCGCCTTCTCCTCATGTAGCGTGGTCTTGACCGCATCCCGCCACATCCACACCAATGTTGCTCCTGGAAACTTGCTGATGGCAAACCCACTTGTCGTATCGTGAACCGTATCAAACCGATTAGTAGACGGTCTTCTATTTTGACGCAAAATGAAGTTTG
>JAADXI010000357.1:0-24233 GCA_023337615.1 Pythium brachiatum | reverse complement strand
GAGACATCTTCTGGAAGTACCATTGTGTTCTCACCGAACACACAGCGTACAGCCACGTTTGCACTCGACACTTTTTCTCCACGAATTCGGAGACGTGTTCCTCCGCTGACAGCGCCACTCGCTGGGAACAGGCTGTGTAAGACTGGTAGATCGACAGGAGTCAAATCTGCGGCAGTTGTGATTCGTCTCATTCCGTCCAAACGGACCGCAAACTTGATGGTTGTTGCTTGGCTCGAGACGCGTGGTGATATACACGACAACGACACATTGGCTTCCCCCGAATCGCTCGTCGAGTCAATTACGGGTGTGATAGTCTCGAAGCCATCAACATCGATGAAGATGCACTCAACAGGGAGTCCCGACTCAGCTAGCGTTAACCAGAAGAAGATGCGGCTACCGCCCGATGCGAGAACCTCCCGTGGCCAAACCCGTACAACACGACAGGTTTCCTGGTAGTAGAGCGCGACGCGGCTCGGAGTAAAGTCTACGCCGTTTCGTGACACTTCTATCGTTGCGAAGCCCTGTTCACCGGGCGGTGTGATACACGAGATGTATCCTGGACGCAGATAACTAGCATCGACAACAGTTGATCCAATGCGGCAAAGCAGACTATCGGCTTTTGAGACTGGTTGAACTGCCACAACGAGCTTGTCGCCCCCGGCGGCTGCAACAACGCTTGGCTCGATTCTCGTCACGACAGGATCTTCTACGTAGCGAAACATGATACTGGTCTCACTGCTTTCCGCACTGCCCCATCGTACGCTGAAGGCAGCATCGTGGGCCGAAATAGCTGTGGGTGTCTTGCACACGACCACACTTGCGTTGATATACCGCACCTCAGCCTCTGCTCCACCAAACGCGCAGCGCAGTTGTAGCTCTACATCCCTCGCAAACGACCCCTTCACGAAGACAAGTGAACCGCCTCGCACACTCCCGGAGTCCGGAAAAATTGCGCTCACTCGTGGAGCGTCCACGATCTCCACCTGAATTGCTTCGCTACCAAGGAACACGTCCCCATCAAACGTAACCTCAACTTGATGCGTACCATGCAGTCCGAGACCGTCACTTTCATCCAGCCGTCGCCGAAGTGACAGCGAGTTCACGTCGATGGCGACTGGCATTGAACAAACAACCTCCGTTGGGCTGACGAATACTGCGGAGACGATCGTGCTATTTCCGATTCGGCACGCCAGCGCTGAAGTATTGAAGAAGCCGACACCGCGTATGAGAAGCGAACGAGTGTGACCAACAAGGACGGTCTTTGGCTCCACCGCCACGAGGAAGGTCGACTCGATCACCTCGACTGCCTCGGGGCTTGATACCACGTCTTGGCCATTCCAGACGACACTCATCGTGTAGTTCCCAGGTCGTATTGATGGCGGAAGTGCACATCGTAGCGTCTCTGGTGACGTCACCGAAGCGACAACTTCGATTTGATCTCCGAAGCGACACAAAGCGTTTGTATCCTGTCGAAAATCACTGCCCACAATGAGGAGAGAAGCTGTGGAGCTCAAGGAGATTGTCTTGGGAAAGACGTCGGTGATCGCCGGTGAGACAACGAACAGAAAGCTGAGCGAATTGTCCGAGAACTGCGTGTCGTTCGTCCAGACACTAACTTGTGCAGTGGATACTGCACGCGCTTGCGGAGTCTGGCACGTTACTTCATTCGCGATAGGCTCCAGAATGGCTGGAACTGCGGATGCCGCGTTGTTCTCGAATACAAACACACACTTCAAAAGCGGCTGCAGATCACCAGGTACAATTCCGCTCAGCCGAAGACGCATGATTGTCGCACCTTGAACAGCTCCGAGGCGCGGCCGGATTGATATCAACTGGCGTCGGCTGAAATATTGGAACCAACTCGTGCCATCAATAAACTCGTTTCCGTTGAAGGTGAATTGAACAGCAACTGCAGTGTTGAAAGTCCCGACCGGCGTCGAACACAACCAGTCAAATGCTGAGAGTCGCGTAGCCGCCACCCAAACTTGGCCAAATTGGCACTGAGGAACAAAGCCACTGTGTCCAACCACAGAGCTTACGTCAACGGCGCTCGACAGAGTCACCACGACTGGTGTTCCTCCTGTTGCTGGCCCTTCCATCGGAGCAATCGATTTGATACTCGTATCTGGAACGAAGGTCACGTCCAGTTCTGAGCCACGAATGGATCCAAAGCTGTTGCTAGCGACGGTGAGCTTGACCACACCCGGAGGATGCACTGGCGTGAGGCACTCGAGTGACGTAGCATTGCGCCGAACAGCCCGCGAGCGACGAATGTAACTCGAGTCGCCAGCCCCAAACTCGCACCAAAACAGCTCACCAGTGGGGAGAATGCTACTAGTCGATACGACGACTTTCGTACCCCCACGAGAAAAGACGAAGGATGGAACGACAGACTGAAGCATGAGAGGAGCTTCGATCACCAACGGTAACGCGTTACTGTCGCCGTAGATATTTCGAAGATGGAGTGTTGTTTGCCCAGCGGATGCAGTCACCGAAGTCGGTACAGGACACTTGACTTGGTTGGTGTTCGCCCACTCACCATTGACGGTTTCTGCTAGAGCAAACACGCACTGGACACTCATCGCCTTGTTGAATCCGATTGATTTCGAACGGAGCTGGACCATCACTGCGCTTGTGTGGTTTCGATCTTGAGGAAGCCGGTTGGGAAACACGGTTTCGATCTCGAGCGGAGCGACGACCGTGATGGTGACAGTAGGAATCGCCTCAAACATGTCCCCGTCGAATGCGACGAAGAGTGTGTGGACACCCACATCGATGAAACCATCACTGCTGAGCTCACAAACCATCTCAGACGTCGAGACGACACGTGACACACCCTCATTTCTGCCAATTCGGCACACCGCTGTCGTACCATCGGTGTCGAAGTTGGTTCCACGAAGACGAATCGGGCCGCTGAACGACGAGGTGAGTACTGACGGAGAGCTCGCAAGGATGACCGGGTTGGGAAGGTATTCGAAGCGGATATCAGACTTGTCGATCAGCCCAGAGCTGTATCCAACTCCAAACTCAACAACCTCGGACCGGTTGGCAGCAGGAGAGTCGCAGGAAACAAACGACGAGTTGATGGCGATAGCAGTCACACTCGTTTCGTTGAAAGAGCACGAGAGCGATTCTTCAAGAGCGTCGACCCCATCCACCGCAACGAGCACGCGAGTGCCACCATTTTCCATTCCACGGGCAGGAATGATGCCGGTGACACCAACGTTCGGACGAACTTCCAGCTTGATGGGCGAATTCAATCTGGTGGAGCCGATGGATGTTTCCAACGAGTACCAACCTGGACGGATTAGTGGTCCATGAACAAATCGCCACACGAAATTCTCACTCTCGCGTGCGACTTGTGGATGGCTGCTGCGAGTTGCTGGAACGATTTGGCCTTCTTCATCGCGGATATTGACGACCACCACACCATCCAACTCGAAAGCCATCGCTGCGTCGTTGCGGATGCGAAATCGAAGTTCGAAACTCTGACCGATTGCAACCGTGGGAGGCCACACCTCAACATGATCGATGGCCGCAAGGTACGTCCACTCAAGGCTCGAGTCTGCAACAACGGGAAAGAACTGGCTGACGTCGCCCATTCGATTTTCATCGTCGAGCCCCACACGCAGCAGCACAGTGCGATTTCGACCTACGTCCACTTGGCTCGGTGCGATGCATACGATCTCTTGGCTCGAAATCCAAGTCGCTGGTACCACAGTCATATCGAACCAGCACGAACACGATATCGTCTGGTGAAAGCCCTGCCCGAGGATGCGGACCAGCCCCCCTCCACCAAAACGACCAAATCTTGGCACGATGTCAACAACGCGCGGCAGAGGATGAAATTTGATGACCAAACTATGGTCGCCTTGTTCCAAGTAGTCAACGCCATTGCTCGACACGGAGACTTGGAGCTTTCTCGGCGAGTCCACTGATGGCGCACGACATCGGATCACAGACGAAGAGCTCAAACGTGCAATGATGACAAAACTGTCACCGAACAGGCATTGGAGGCGCTGTACTGAAGCAAACCCCGCTCCTCTGATGATGATATCGCCTGCAAGCCCCACGTACGCGTTCCTCGGTTCAAGTGAAAAGATTTGAGGCGCCGCGACAACTTCAAGCACTTGAACTGGAGCAACACGCTCCTGATCCTTCAGCAGCTCGAGCGTAGTGTAGAAGAACTGCGGCTGCGCCATTGTGGGTACAACACAGGAGATCATGTTGAGAGCACCAGTTCTCGTCGCTTGCACTTCGACCGCGTTGCCAAACCGGCAGACCAGATCCGAGTACTCTGGACTGAAGTCACCCACGATGACGACTAGCTTCGAGAAGCCGAACGCTATTGACGATGGGATAATCTGATGAATCACAGGACCCCGAATCGAGCGGAACGCGGAATCTGCTAGCCATGAAGCTCCCGTCTCCGCACACTGAAGACGAATTTGGCTCCACCTGGAACTCCCTTTTTCGCCCGGTAATCGGCAAATAATGGAGGAGTTTGTTTGCTTAAGCGCCAGAGCCGTCGAGTTGTCCACTGCGCACTCCAATAACGAACAGTCGCCAAGAGCAACGGGCGAGCCCAACGAGAGATACGACTGAACACCGACGGAGCCCGACCGTGACTGAAGCACCAAGCTCGCGGATGAAGTCTTCTCGACTGCCATTGTGAACCCCGTGTCCACAAAATCCTCGCCATTGACGGTGAACTGCACCTTCACTCGTTCAGGTTGGTCCAGCTTTAATCGGCAGACGACGAGAGACTCGGAAATCCACAATGCTGGCGAAGGCTTAGCGGCATCGCCGAATCGACAACTTAGGGTGCGAACGCGAGGAAAGCGAGCGCCTCTCAGCTCCACCGTCTCTTGAATACCCGCGACCACGCTCATCGGGCTGATGCGTGAAATCACTGGCTCTTCGAGTCTCCAAATCGACGGACCCGTCACGAAGTTGTGGCCGTTGATGCTGATTTCCGACTTGAACACGCCAGGTGCCATCGCAGGAATTGAACACTCGATCCGTACTGAAGACTGGATTACAGCGGAGGCTATGATGCCATTGATGCGACAGGATACACTGCGGCTCAGCAGAATTGTGTTTGTCGCGAGTGGTGGCTGGATTGAAAACGCCACGATCGCTGTACTCGTAGTCACAAGGCGAGGACGAACGGATCCGACGATGAACGGCGGGAAGAAGTAAAGCGAGGATGCGCTGCCGCTTGAGTCTTGTCCGTTCGCAGAGAATCGAACCAGGAGGGTGCCCCCCGACTGGATTTTAGCCCATTTGGTTGGATCAACGAGGCAGGAAGCTTCCGTCTCACTCACAACAACACTAGGAACACGGAACGCACCAATCCAACACGAGCTAGTCGGGGACTGGACGAAGTTAGCTCCGTGGAGCGTCACCAAACTGCGGTCATTTGCGGGTACGCTCTCTGGAACCACACGGAGAATGACTGGCGGGTCCACGTAGCGAAAGCTTAGTGCAGGTATGCTTGACTGGTCAAAAGACTCCACGCGAAGTGTCACATTCACGAGCTGGGGCCACTTGCTGGTGTACTGAGGCATCTCACATTGTAGCACTTCGCTTGAAGTCACCTTGGCAGGTACTTGCATGGAATTACCGACCACGCACCACATCGTATATCCGACTGGGAACCCGTTTCCATACAGGGTAATACGTGTGCCGCCTTCTGTTGATCCCAGACCAGGACTGAGTCTGGACAGTTGGATGGCTTCCCGATACGAAAACGACACTGACGTCACTCGGCGAAGCTCTTGGTCATCATCCGATAATACAGAAACCCTCAGCGATCCTCGAACAGCGTGAACTACACGTGGCGCGTTGCAGTTGATCACAGCCGCAGCTTCGTCCACAAGAAGCCACGCGCTGGTTGGCGCTGTGCAATTCGTCTCCGACACGCAGAAGCGGCACTGTAAACGACTGCCAGTAGACGGCATGCTTGCATTCGCTTGCAACAGATCGATTGATAGCTCCAGCCTTGGAGCCTGCGAGCTGACGAAGATAGTCGCCGGCCGAATACTCCACATGGAGTTCGCTTCGAAAGTAAGTGGCATCGGAGTAACACTCAACAACGCGGATACAACCGTCGAGTTGACATCCACAATAGCGACTTGAACGGATCTTCCGGGAGCGTCAGGCAGCTGACACTGAGCCACGGTTGAAGACACATAGACAAACGCAGTAGTCATATCTCCGACTAGGCATCGGACGGTCGCCACGTTGCTGAAATCACGGCCCACGAGTGTGACGAAATTGGGCGCGTCAATCGCCGGAATGGACCGAGGCTGTAGATCTAAGATGATAGGGAGGGGAAGCACGTCCAAGACCACTTCATCATCCGAGTAGTCTTGCATGTTGTTCGTGACCTGGACTCGCGTCTTCTCTGGCCGAAGAAGTAAAGGAGACACGCAACGCACACGACTTCCCGAGACCCACACGGCTGGAACAGGCTCCGAGTAACCGAACACACAGTGCAGAGCAGCACCTTCACGAAAACCGTGACCGACCACGTCCACTGCGGCTTGTGTCCCATTCCAACCTGTCGATGGCTCCACCTTGGTGACTTGTGGTGCTGACGCGTATTCATACGTAGTCACTTGTGGTAGCTTGTAGCCGTCGATGCCGATGCTGAACTCTACAGGAAACTCTCCGCGTAATCCTGATCGAAGAGTGAGAGCAGGGGATACACACTCGAGTTGGGATGAGCTCCTCACAGTTGCCATGACAGCAGATCCCCCAAAATGACACTGATACACTGCTCCACTTGATACTGAGAACGGCCCACCCGTCACAGTAACACGCGTTCCACCACTCGGAGATCCATTTCTTGGGAAGATTTCGCGCACGACGACCGCACCAGAGAAGCAAATTCGGCTCGATGACTCTTCGTCTGCAGCGAACAATTCGCTTCCAATAGAGAGATGAACATCAACACACTGGCTTGGACCAAATGTCGAGTCCGCCGAGCACGATATGGCAGATTCATTGATAAACACGCCTTGACTCGATGCCCCTTCACCAAGATGGCACATCAAATCCGTCGTATTGAAGAATCCTTCGCCGGTCACGATGACGCTGCTGACACTTCCACTGTGATTGAAGCTCGGTGATGTGAGCGCTTGCACTGTCGATACACGAGGCATTGGAACGAAGACCACACTTCCGGTCTCAATTGAGCACAACGATCTCGAGACGCACAGGCGAACTGACACAACGCCTGGGGGCATTGTCGGCGCGGCACACGTTGCCACGAATTGTGTCTTGACGACCGCATGAACTACCACGTCGTTGAATAAACAAACAGCGCGTGCCGACACGGGGAAATTCACCCCGCGAAGGAGCAGAATAGACCCAGCTGATGCACCGAGTACTCCAGGTTCCACACTGAGCAGTTCCGGGCGCGATATGATGTCGATTGCCGTCGTATAGAAGACGCGAGACTCGCCATCCGAAGCATCGTCCATCACCACAACCGTAAGTGACGCAGTTGGAGATACTTGAATCTCCAGAGGGCACACCATCGAAGCCTTGTTCACAAAGCTCGCTGCGATCGCCACGTTCTGGTCAGGAAAGCGGCACGATAGTCTTGTCGTTGGCATGAAATTGCGCCCGGATATAAACAAGCTGCTTGAGCCTAGAGCGTCTGCGGCCAACGCAAGCGGGGACACGCTCTCGACAGTAATAGCAGGCTGGTACTCGAAAACAACGCCGTCCTCGTTGAAATCCATGCCGTTGTTCGAAATCTGAACCGAGACGAATCGAGGCGACTGCGGTTGCGCTTCACAGACGACCGCCGATTCGTTGATGAATGCCTTGGCTGCACTCACGTCGTCTCCAAATCGGCATCGAACTGAGCTATTGTTCACAAACCCCTGCCCGAAGACCGTAACGAGAGAGGGATAGGCGTCGGAGCCGTACTCTCGAGACAAATGGCTCACAGTCGCGCGCACTAATAGGCAGTTAGTTACTGGTGTGAGTTGGCGGCAAGCTTCCTCAAGCACAGTAGAGCACTTACCTGTCACCATGATGCTCAGCGAAGACGTAGAGAGATGCGTCCCATCGAGTTGCACGTAAAGCTGCACTCGCCCTGGAGCCATCGGCGGTGTGTAGCAGAGTATCGTGTAGCTGTTAATCCTCACAGCCGGTCGTACAGCGATTTCGCTCGGAGCGTGAGTGGCGCTAAAGGCGCACTCCAGTCGCGTATTGTCGCCTCCAAACTTCCCGTACACTAGCAGAGGTGAGCCACCATCTTCAGATGCAGTTTCTGGGACCACACGCTCGAGCGTTGGTTCGTCTACACACGCATCAATTCATCAGTTCATCAATGCTACACCCATTTCAGTGGTTAGGCAAGAGACGTACCTAGTAGACGAAACAGCATGATGCTGTCCGCGCCAGAGGCAGAAGTCGAACCATCAAGAAGCTGGAACGGAACCGAACGGATCCCTTCCACTTGATCGGGCACAATACACGTAACCTGACTCGACGAGACGAAAGTCGCGGGAACCTCGTCCGCTCCAAAACGGCATCTCATCGAAGAGTCGAGCCAAAAGCCGATGCCGGTGACAGTCACAAGAGTGCTGTTCGATCGGAATCCTGACGAAGGTGAGATACTCGTTACTTGAGGAGAGTCAAGGTACTGGAAGCTGATCGGAGGACTGAGGAGCATGCCATCCTCCAGCGAGTAGCACGAGACTTCAACGTCGTTTGGACCCAACGTGCGTGCTCGTGGGGACCTCAGAAGTAGTGTTGTCGAATTGAGCCTCTCGGCGTGCACGTCCATGTCACCGAAGAGGCATCCAAACGTGGTATTCGCACCAAAATCGGAGCCGTGTACAATGACTGACGTATTCCCAATAGTGCTGCCAGCAGCAGGCCAGATTCGTTCCACGCGTGGCGTTTGCGGCACTGTGACGTTGATTCGATTTGTCTCCAGCTCTGGGTAATCTCGCATGCGAAGTCGCACTGTAGTATCACCGATGATGCTAGGCGGGACATCGCACTGAATTTCGTTGAACAAGCCGTGCACAGCGGAAGCCACACCGGACTCACCAAACGTACAATCGAAGTCTTCTGATGGCAGCAACCCGTCGCCACGAACGCGAACCGAGAAAGCTTTACGCTGCAAGAGACCAGGACGTGTGAGCGAGGCGTGGCTGATAGTCAGCGCGTTCAGCACATAAACGGTTGCGGTCCCTCTGAAAGCCTCTGTCCACGAGTCATTGCGCAAGCTGACCGCCACTTCAACTGGGCCGGCGTTGGGCGATGAATCCAGAACGCAGAGAGCTTGTTGGCCTGACGTGCTCACGACTGCGGGCACGACTTGGCTCGATTCCTCGCTTCTGAAACGACAGAACGTGGTGCCGTTGACGAAGTTTCTCCCCATGAGCACAATGTCTGCTGGAAGCTGCGCACGAGTCACGACGTTGGGATGAATCATGTCCACTTCGATGGGCTCAACGATGCGTAGCGACGCGTTTGACGAAGACCCGTCGATCATGTTGTTCGTGACTCGCACAACGACATCACCAAACGACGATAGTGTCTGAGGAAGTGAACAGGTAGCGTGTGACCCGTTGATCACATTCGCCGATAGCGCGAAGACGTCGCCGAAAAAACATGTGAAGTTCAAGTCACTGCGAAAACCTGCGCCTTCCACGAACACATCACTCTGGGACCCGCGCTCGATGAAGATTGGCGCGACACTCTTGATCTGGGGCTCTTCGTAGACTTCAGCTCTCGTTGTTCCGATCACTGCGTTCGTCGACAAGTCTCGAAGGAGTAACGTCGTGGATCCTGCACCAAGTAACATGACTGGGATTCCACACTGTACGCAGTTCGCCACTAGCGGGAAGGCTGGTGCCACGACAGATGAGTTTCCAAACTCGCACTCGTACGGGGTGCCAGCACGAATCTCAGGAGAGCACAGCGTGGACACAGCCCCCATGGCAAGCGGGATCAGGGGTGGAATCATAAGAAGGTCATTCGATGACTTGCTGACGACGATGACTTCGGTCTGCGTGTCTATGAAGTCGACACCGTTGGACGAGACGTAAACGCGAAGCAGTGTTCCAGTCGGCTCACTCTCGGGCACTTGAACACCAGAGCACAAGAGAGAACGCTCTTGGCCATGGCAGGAGGTCAGACTTCCACCCCCCAATTGGATCGAGTATGGTGTTGATGGCGCGAACGGTCCGCCGATCAGCATGAGAGTCGAATTGGAGCCCACCTCCACACGACTTGGTATCGTTCGCAATACCACAAAAGGTGCGATGATTTGAAGCTGCAGTGAGGTATCAAGACTTCGGTTGTCAGGCATTTGGATCTTGATCCCAAGCAAACGTGGAAGGCCGCCATCAGGTTCGCGGAGACCACTAGTTCCGCAGAATAGTGAAGTTGAGTTCACCACAGTTGCTTTTCCCGTAGCGATATTGTCGAAAACACACACCATCGGAAGAGCAGAGCCGTCTGGAAGCACGAAATTCGAGCCGGATACCGGAATA
Organism: Pythium brachiatum; assembly: GCA_023337615.1. Classification (NCBI taxonomy): domain Eukaryota; phylum Oomycota; class Peronosporomycetes; order Pythiales; family Pythiaceae; genus Pythium; species Pythium brachiatum. The sequence continues at coordinate 13,704 of JAADXI010000357.1, read as the reverse complement.
CTGGGACTGATGGACCCGACACCTGTGGCGACTTGTGGTAATGTCCCACGAATGAACGTTGGATCTTCGTACACCTTGATGGGGACTGTATTCGTCCAGTGGATGCCGTCGTTCATGCTCACGCGCAACAAAGCAAGCCCAGCTACATCGATGGAATGCATACCAGCGCATGAGATCCAAGAGCTCGACTGTACGATTCCGACAGACGTGTAGCCTCCGAGTTCGCACAGCACTGATTCTGTCGGAAAGAATCCGTTGCCTTGGACAAGAACACTTGAGTTGTGCCTCTTGGCAATAAAGGCTGGCTGCGCTCCAGCCAAAGTCGCCACCTTGTGGGCCAACAAGCTCAACTCGCCGTTGCTCGTGAAATCTTGTCCGTTGAGTGACACACCCACGGAAAGCGCGCCGGCTTCTGACGGCGCAGTGACATTATCGCAACGAACTGACTGTGAGTCGATCACGGATCCGTGCACCACAGTTATACCAACGCGACACGAGACACTCGCCACAGACGAGAGATAATCGCCCACGATGACCAGTGAGATGGTAGCGTTGACTGGTGCCATGGTAGGATGAATGCTGCGAAGTATTGGCGGCGCGTAATACTGGTATTGCAACTGCGACGCCGAGAAGTCGACGCCATTCAACGAGATCTGCACGTTGACGTTGCGATTCATTGTTGCCTTGGCCGGAGCAGGCGAGACGCAACGGATAACACCGATCGACAACAGGTCCCCGCGCACGACTGCACCCCCGAAACGACAAGCAAGCGTTGAGATCGTTGTGTTGATTCCAAAGTCGCCGATGATCTTCACCGTCGAGCCACCTGTAGCAGGACCACTTGAAGGTGCAACTTCCTTCAATAGCAAATCACTGTGAACAGTGAACACAGCTGAGCTCACGGAAAGATCTTTCCCGTTGCTCGATACTTGTACGCGATACTCTCCGACTGGTAGTGTCTGAGGCACCAAACACCGAGTGACGCCACCGAGCGTGTCATTCATGTAGAAAGCTGACGTAGACCACGACATTCCGTCCTTGCCGAAGACACACAATGCTTGTGACCCCTTAGAGAGTGACTCAAGATTCCGCCCAAACACTGAAAGTGGCGTTGAGCGACCAGCAGGAGCTAATCGCGGCACGACGACATCAACTTGAACGGGAAGGTCTGCGCGGTATGACAGCTTGTCGAACTCGCTCACGATCCCGTTGATAGCAACACGCAGCTCCACCACGCCTGGCGTCGCGAACACTGGTGTAACACAGCTCAAGCGCTGCTGTGACAGCCATAGCGCAGGGACTGAAGAAGAGCCAAACACGCACGTGAGCTCGTAATCAGGAGCGAAGCCCTCCCCACGAACCTCAACTAGAGAGCCACCGGAGCTCGGCCCATTGTCAGGAGCTAGCTCTCGTAACGTCGCGTATCTCTGGAAAGTGAACTTCTGGCTGCTTGTAGAGTAATCGCGATAATTCACGGTCACTTGCACTGTGCCGGAGATCGCTGTCGTGTAGTCACTTCTTCGATCGGGAAGCAAGCAGCGTAGCCTTGATCGACTGATGAAAGATGCGCTTCCCTGTTGTCCACCAAATCGACACGACAGATCCGTGACATTCGAAAAGCCTTGTCCATAGACGTCGATACTTGCGTTTCCGTTAACACGGACCGGTAGTAACGCGGAAGGGGACAGTCTGTGCACTTGTGGACGATCAACTAGTGTGATGTTGCCAGCAGACACGTTATTCGCTCCATTTGGCGCGACGTAGATACCCAACACGACGGACGCAAATCCGTCTGCAACGTCGAAGTTCGGTACGACACATCGAAGCTCTCCAGCTGCCACTTGCAGTGGCTGAACTCGCGCGACGGCATTGCGTGCATTGTCGGCGAAGATACAAACGGTGGTGTCTTTGTCTCCATTGACGAAGGTGCTGCTTGTGAGTACGATCTCTGTTCGGCGATGAACCAACCGATTCTGTGGCTGCACGAACTGGACTTGATATGGCTGAACAACTGAAAGCGTCACAGCGTTGCTGGCTGCTCCAGTTACTTGCTTCACCGACAGAGCTCGAAATCCTTCTTCCGTTTTTCGTAACCGCATGATGCAGCGAACGCGAGTCGATGAAATGTACACGGCGTTGGCTACGGTGTCACCATCCAACTGACACACGCCTTCACTTGTGTCAAAGTTCCAGCCGTACACATCAACAATTGCTTCGTCTGCTGACGGCACCTCAGCCGGGAGAATCTTTGCAATTGTCGGGCGCGTACCCAGTCTGTGCTGGACTTCGAGAGCTTTACTGTCACGACTGCTGCCGGTGTCGACTGTGGAAGAGTCTCCTGAGTCCAACGTGACCGTGTACGTTGTTCGCAGCGGATTCTCCTCTGTCATTTCTGTCACGAGGCCTTTAGCGAGGATATTTAGATCGGCCGATCGAGCGCTGCCTTGGATTACCACTTTGTCGCCAGTGGGCGTAAGGGAGCTCTCGTCTTGGCGATACGTCGTCACCGATGCTGTCGTCGTTGTAGTCGGTAGTAGTACGGACGGAGACTTCACACCATCCACTTGAATCGCGTAAGAAGTTGCCGAATTATCTTCGTCTTCGTCTGGATCTGAAAAGCAGAATCCGTCAATTTGGAGAGCCACACGGTCTTGTAGCGCCAGGTGCGGGTAGATGTCAACAGGAATCAATTGGACGTTTACGATCGCTTCGCTCGAGGTCTCAACAGCGCCGCCACTACACCGTGCTCTAAACGCGAACTGGGTCGTTCGTCGATCATTGTTCTTGGATACTGCGGTGTAGTAAACGAATCCAGACGGTAAAACACTTCGCCCGTTGATGAGAGCACCTTCGGCGAACACGGCGCCTGCGTTGGGGGCGAGAGCAGCTTGCATTTCGGCGCTGGAAAGCATTCCGTCATCGGGAATTGCTACGATTTCGTATTGCAGGTCGCAGTTGGTAGGATTCCAAACCTGGAGGTCGATGAGTTTCGTCTCGCCGCTAAGTACGTCAACCGAATTACCCACTGCCGCACTTGAAAGCCCCACGAAGAAAGCATTTCCGCTCAAATCATCGGTCGTGGCGGGATACTTGGCTACTTGGAGCTGTGCGTCAGCGGCTGCGAGTAGTCTTGTGGCTGCATTGCGAAGCTCGAGAGTCGTAAACCTGGATGCCACGTCAAATGCCCAGAGTCCGACTGAATCGTCTTCGAGGCCTGTCAGTTTGGCTGAAGATAACCGCAGGAGGTCGCTTTTGTCATCAAATGCTCGCGTCCATAGTGAGAGCTCGTCGATTTGGCCAACGAACGGAACGATCACTGCACCACTTGGACGGAGACACGGACCAACACGAAGCTTCTGGAGCGAAGAAAAGCGACCGACCAACGCTGCTGGTAGATCGATGACGAGGACTTCATCAAGATACACCCGCAGCGCAGCCGCTGTCCACGTAATTGCGAGACGTTGCCACTGATCGTCTTTCAACTCGGCTTGGGGATACAACCACTCGTCGGAATTCGTGACGTCCGTGAAGTCGACAGCGCTTCGCCGCACTCGCAGGAACCACTTGCCGCGGTTTTCGTCGATCGAACCCCAGATTGTCACGAGTCGGTTGTTTGTTCCGTCGCCCGCGATGCCCTGAAACTGGCAGAGACACATACTGTCTCCAGTAGTGGACAGTGCTGGCTTGATCCACATAAGGACACTGCCATTGGTGCTCAGCGATGACACCGAGTCGGCTGGAACATTCAACACTGCTTGCTCGTTGATACTCGGTAGATGGAGCGCGTACCCAGCGACACCCGCGGCGATGGGCGGAATTGGCGCTGCGTTCGGACTCATCATGACATAGCTGAGCTCTGCGGTGGAGAGCGCGTAGTCGAAGATAAACACGCCTTTTATCACGCCATTAATACCACTCGGCTTATCCTCAGCCGACCCAATGACAGCCACGTCGTCAAGGAGCACGTCCACCGACACCACACCAGGCAACAGTGTCATCTCCCCATCCACAAACAGCTTCGTGCTCGCTCCTTCTTCAAACACCGCAGCCACAAACGTCCACACGCCGCTCTTCATAGTGACAGCGTCGACAGTATTGTTGCCGACAACCCACCGCCCAGAGTCCACACACAGCGAGCGCCCGACCGAGAATCCGTTCTGGGACAACACGCATCCGCGCTGCCGATCCGCCCACTCGATTTGCAGCCACGCGCCCATTGTCAGCGTCGGGAGTCGGCTTCGGTAGAGTGCGAGTGGCAGATCCACGCCGCTCTGTGAGTCAAGCCGCAGTCCCGCGACGTCGTCGCCGTTCTCCACAGGGATATTGCGGTCCACGCCATGCTGCATGAAGCCGTCGGTTAGCCCAGCAGGTGCGTAGTCGTAGCGGTCGCCTGCTAGCGGGTAGTAGGCCACGAGATGCGACGGCCGCAGCATCAGCGCGGAGTCCCATACGCGCCCATTCACTTGCACGGCGCGAACGCTGTGGATCGATTCACACAGCACCACCCACACGAATAGAAGCAGCAGCATCCCGGCTTTTAGACGATATATACTGTGCTCCCGTGGCTGCTCTCGTCGCGGCTTGGCAGCGTCGGCTCTCGCGTTGCCCATGTTGCCGTGCGCCATTTTCCTTCTTTCCTTTTCGCGCCTCCTGGCCTCGGATCCAACATGCGAATCCTCGACTGTACCATACATGTGGTACAGTGTACCACTGAACCTGCTGCTTGAACTTGACTGGACGAAAAACGTGTTGGGTGGATTCGTCCACGGGTCGGGTATGTTTACTTCCTGTAAACCCGCTTGCTAACGTCGGATATGGGTCGTATCTCGGCCCGTGGGTCAGATTGAACTTGAGCTCTTCGCGGTGACACTCTCGAGCATCACCACCACCGCATAGAAGGAGCCGCTGACGCACCGGCAGTCCAGCAGCTCTCGCTCTCGTTCGCTTCCTTCGGACCCACCACCGCACGTGTTCGTCTGCCGTCGTCACTTGAAGAACCGCACGCGACTCCCGACAAGACCTCCCATCGATTCCAATGGTGCGCGCGTTGTCTCTGGCCGCGTTGGCACTGCGCCGCGGCAGCTCCTCGGCGCTGCTGCCCCAGCAGGCGCGTTGGCTCAGCGCCGCCTCCTCCATCGTCACGCCCGCCGCGCGCAAGCTGGCGTTCCAGAAGGAGCTGGAAGAGGCGCGCAAGCAGGCGCTGGAGGGCGGCGGTGCCGCTCGCCAGGCCAAGCAGCACGAGAAGGGCAAGCTCACGGCGCGCGAGCGCGTCGAGCTGCTGCTGGACCCGGGCTCGTTCCGCGAGTACGATATGCTCAAGACCCACCGCTGCTCGGACTTCGGCATGGACAAGCAGGCCATCCCGGGTGACGGTGTGATCACGGGCCGTGGTCTCATCAACGGCCGTCTCACGTTTGTGTTCAGCCAGGACTTCACGGTCTTTGGTGGCTCGCTCTCGGAGACCTACGCCGAGAAGATCGTCAAGATCATGAAGAAGGCTATGGAGTTGGGTGTGCCTGTCATCGGTCTCAACGACTCGGGCGGTGCCCGTATCCAGGAGGGTGTGGCTTCGCTGGCCGGCTACGCCGACATCTTCCAGCTCAACGTGCTGGCGTCAGGTGTCGTGCCGCAGCTCACCATGGTCATGGGTCCGTGTGCCGGCGGTGCTGTGTACTCGCCAGCTATGACCGACTTCATCTTCATGTCCCGCGACTCGTCGTACATGTTCGTGACGGGTCCGGACGTCGTCAAGACTGTGACCAACGAGGAGGTGACGCAGGAGGAGCTGGGCGGAGCCAGCACGCACACCAAGACCTCGGGCGTTGCGCACTGCGCGTTCGACAACGACGTGGAGGCGATCCGTGAGATGCGTCGCTTCTTCGACTACCTGCCGCTCAACAACAAGGAGAAAGCGCCGGTGCGCAAGTCGGACGACGACCGCTACCGACCTGTGCCAACGCTCGAGAGCATCGTGCCGCCAGACCCGAACGTGCCATACAACATGAAGGACATTATCCACCAGCTCGTGGACTCGTACGACTTCTTTGAGATCATGCCAGACTACGCCAAGAACATGATCATCGGCTTCGGCCGCATGGAGGGCCGTCCCGTGGGCATCGTGGCCAACCAGCCGATCGAACTGGCCGGCTGCCTTGACATCAACTCGTCCATCAAGGCCGCGCGCTTCGTGCGCTTCTGTGATGCGTTCAACATCCCGATCGTGACGCTCGTGGACGTGCCAGGCTTCTTGCCAGGTGTGGACCAGGAGTACGGCGGCATCATTCGCCACGGCGCCAAGCTGCTGTACGCGTACGCTGAGGCCACCGTGCCGAAGATCACCATCATCACGCGGAAAGCGTATGGTGGCGCCTACGACGTCATGAGCTCCAAGCACTTGCGCGGCGACGTCAACTACGCGTACGTTCAACAGCACAGGTATTCATTGAGTGCGAGCGAGAGGGCTAACCAACTGTGTGTGTGATACTGTAGCTGGCCATCAGCCGAGATCGCCGTCATGGGCGCCAAGGGCGCTGTGGAGATCATCTTCCGTGGCCAGAACGTGGAGGAAAACACGGCCGACTACGAGCGCAAGTTCGCCAACCCGATGGTGCGTCGCTGGATTCATTCTTTTTTTTTGATCTAACCGCATCGATTTTCGAGTCTAACGGATGAGGATTGTGATGTTATGTGTAGGTGGCGGCCCAGCGCGGCTTCGTGGACGACATCATCGAGCCAACGCAGACGCGTCTCCGCGTGTGCGAGGACCTGGACGTGCTCGAGACCAAGTCGTTGGCCAACCCGTGGAAGAAGCACGGCAACATCCCTCTGTAAGAGCAGCCCTGTTGGACGCATTGAACCTGTGGAAGAAAATGCACCCGTGACAATATATCTCCATCCTTTGATGAGATTCTGTTCTTCATATCCTCTGACAACTAATACGTGATGCTTCTTGATGTGTGTGCGGCTGTCTGATACCGAGGGAATCCTCCTTTGCGGTGGTCAAAGCTCACTTGAAGTTTGTATGGTAACCCGAACCCTCCTCATTCGTCGACACACAACCGATGATGGACTTTGGACCCGTCTTCAATAGTAGCCCCCTCCGTGGAGCTCCTCACCTTCATCCCCATGCGAGGAGATCCATTCCACCCACACAACTCAACGTCCGCCTCCAGCCCCACTCAGTTAGACCTTCCTTCTATCGACCAGCCACTCGCGAACCATGGTGCTCTCTCTGTCGCGAACGACGCCGCAGACCGTCTCGGGTGCGTCGGTCTAACCTGGCCACTATGTTGCGGCTGGATCTAACCTTCTTCTTATGTTGCCTGTGCAGCCTTTCTCAACTTTATCAACCGCAGCCCGTCGCCATTCCACGCCGTCGCGGAGACCGTGGCGCAGCTCACGGCTGCGGGCTTTACGCAGCTCAAGGAGGAGGACAACTGGAAGGGCAAGGTCGCTGCCGGCGGCAAGTACTTTGTGACGCGCAACCAGTCGGCCATCATCGCGTTCGCCGTGGGCGGCCAGTACCAGAAGGGCAACGGCTTCCACATCATCGGCGCGCACACCGACAGCCCGTGCCTCAAGGTCAAGCCGATCTCGAACCTCGAGTCCAACGGCTGGCTGCAGGTCGGCGTGGAGACGTACGGTGGCGGCCTCTTCCACACGTGGTTTGACCGCGACCTCGGCGTGGCCGGCCGCGTGATCGTGCGCGAGAACGAATCGACCTTCCACTCAAAGCTCGTGCTGATCAACAAGCCGATCATGCGCATCCCGACGCTCGCCATCCACTTGGACCGTGAGGTGTCCACGGCGTTCACCTTCAACAAGGAGACGCATCTGCGTCCTGTGATCGCCACGGCTGCGCGCACGCAGCTCGAAGCCACGACGGCCAAGGCCGACGCCCCCAAGCTCAAGCACCACTCGGTGCTGCTGCAGCTGCTAGCCAAGGAGCTGAATGTGACCATCGACCAGATCGCCGACTTTGAGCTCTGCCTGTTCGACACCCAGGGCGGCAACGTGGGCGGTGCGCTCGACGAGTTCATCTTCGCGCCGCGTCTTGACAACCTGTGCTGCTCGTGGCTGTCGACGCAGTCGCTGCTCAAGTCCCTGGACACGCTCGCGACTGACGACAACGTCCGCGTGGTGGCGCTCTTCGACAACGAAGAAGTCGGTTCGGACTCGCGCATGGGCGCCGGCTCCAACTTCCTCGAGAGCGTGGCGGAGCGCATCGCTGAGGGCGAGCTCACGGCTGCGGCCGCGCGCAAGAGCTTCCTCGTGTCGGCCGACATGGCCCACGGCGTGCACCCAAACTACTCGGAGAAGCACGAGATGAACCACCGCCCGGCGCTCCACGCCGGCCCGGTCATCAAGTACAACGCAAACGAGCGCTACGCGACCTCGGGCGAATCGGCGTTCCTCATGAAGGAGCTCGCGCGTCGCCACAACATTGACATCCAGGAGTTTGTCGTCCGCCAGGACTCGCCGTGCGGCTCGACCATCGGCCCGATCCTCGCCACGAGCACGGGCATCCGCACGCTCGACGTCGGCCTCGCGCAGCTCAGCATGCACTCGATCCGTGAGATGTGCGGCACTGAGGACCTCGAGAAGGCGCTCGCGTGGTTCACCGCGTTCTTCTCCGAGTTCTCGTCGCTCGACAAGTGCCTCAAGACCGACTAAGCCAGTGAAGGGACATCCAGCCACCGCTTGTAGAGGAGAGGAGAGAGTCGCGTAGTCCTTGCAGGTGGAAGCTCTTTGTGTGCATGCTAATACCAAGAAAACGAAACGCGTTGCACTGTGTATCTATTGTTTTACTGGCATTATGCTATCGTGCGCGTACGTGGGCGGTGCTCTCGCATGAGAAAGAGCAGCGCCTGCACCCACAGGTCGCGTGTGGCCTCGGAATCAGCTTCAAGATCCAGTCGACGGTCTTCGGCCACCAACGAGAAGCACCGACTCAGCGATTTCTCTGCATCACACCACCACATCATCACCAATCAGTCCAGTACGTAGTCCAGTAGTATGGAGCTGCACTCCTCAACTTACCTTCCGACAAGTGCTTCATGAACGCGTACCGCGTGCGGTTCGAGTTGCCCGGCAGCACAGCCAGGAAGCTCGCCACTGAGATGCCCTCCTTGCTGAGACTGTGCTTCTTGTTGATGGGCCGCCAGTACACGCCATCGAATTCCTTCGAGCACCACACGAACCGCCGGTGCGGGTTTCCCCACTGGCCATACTTCTTGAACACGCCGCCCTTGAGTAATATGCTCTCATACAGAGCCTTCTGGTCATCTGGATGCAGTGCCGCACCGCCTCCGCCCATATACGTACGCACGGACATCGTCTCAGTCATCGACTGTCGAGAATCCGACACCTTTGACTCGTAGGATGCTGAGACTGCTGTCTGTTCCTGCGGGCCCTCACTACCAGAACCATCGGCAGTGGATATCAACTGTGGAGCTGGAGGGGGCAGGCGACTCGTCTTCATGTTGCTGTCGCCTGAGATGACGGACGCTTCACCAGACTCGTCCATCATTGACGAGCGTCTCTCCGTTGGGCTTCCAGGAGTGACCGCGTCCACTTTGGTAGGCGCTTCACCACCGCTGGTCATCGTGATCGTGTTGGAACTCATCGCGTTTCGAATAAACGCATCTCGCACGAGCCGATCGAGGGCCTCACGTCCTCTACCAGCACCATTTGTGACCACGCGTTCATCAAACAGCGCAGCTGACGACGTCAGTCGCCTCGACGGACTCAATGGCGTCGTAGCGGCCAGCGTCTTCGCACCGGGGAGTTGGTGTGACCCTGGGCTGCCCATCGAGATCATCGTCGCTGACCCGCTCTCGTCCGCAGCTACCTCCATGGCACCGCTGCCCGTGAGGTAGTCGGGCGAGCCTTCGTATCGCCACATATCTAGAAACTTGTTGTTGAAGGCCACCGAGCCCGAGTAAAAGCGACCCGAGTGCATGGACGCGGAGCCGTGGTTCTGTACGATATCCAGCACGCGCGACCGCGTGAGTCCGCGGCTGAGGTGGTGGAACACTGCTTTCACAGACTGAAGCGGCCGCATGGTCTTTGTTTTGGCAAACGATGTGAGACCGAGGCGACCCAACGCGTCGAGAAACGCCGAGAAGCTCATGCAGATGCGGCCGACCTGAGACGCAGGGAAGCTGAACAGCACGACGCCCTCTGCCGTGTCGGCGAGCCGTTGGAATGCGACGGCCACAGCCGACGGCGGCACGGACGAACACGATGAACACGACAATAAATCGTTCCCCGCGTCCATCGTACTCGCTTTATCGCCGAGAGAGGCCGAAAACCGTCTCTGCAATGGAGACCCTGGTGAAAGCAGCGGCTCGTTGATGGCCTTGGGGTCGTCGGGGTCGATTGGCTTGAACGCTTCGTGGAACGGCGCACTCGAGCACGCCCCCAGAAACACTTGAGCAGCCTCGACGCTCGAGATCTGCAAATTGGCGAAGGCGAAGTCGTTCACGAAGCGCTGGTAGTCAGCGTACGACAGATAGAACTCCTTGACGCCGGAAGTCGCATTCAGCAAGTGGCTCTTGGCGTAGAATAGGAAGATATCCAGCAGTGACTCAAGGAACTTGGACACCAAACCGACGATTTCAGGAGTCCGCAGCAATTGCGTGTGATGGTCCCACACATGCGTGGGCCAGCGAGACGCCAGTGGCAGAATGCTGTCCAGCACCAGTCTTTGGAACAGCTCATCTTCTTCCTGGGTATCGATACTTCGCTGCAAGTGGCGACTGGAGGACTTGCGTTGGCGGGCCAATGCGACCTTGACCAGTGCGTTCAGGAACTCATCGTAGTTCATCTTGCCTGACGACTGTGGCTTGCCCTTGGTCTCGGATGTGTAGATGATATGAGCCATGGCCGGCGTCACACTCGTGCCCAACACGCCTGCGTCACGCAGTAACTTGTTGAATTGGTGGGCTTTGATGCACTCCAGCTCGAGGCTGTCGCCCGTCACACAGTAGAACGTAAACACGCGCCACAGTTCCTCCACTGGGTTCTCCACCGTCTCTGCAGAAGTCTTCCCGGACTTGGAAGGCGTGAGCAGCTCTCTCCAGTTGGATAGCGACCGCGATGGTCGGGAACCCGGAGAAAACGACGTCGAATCCGCCATGCGTCGCCTCGTATCGTGCTGTGGCTTCGTCTTACTGGCGGCTGATGCACCCGCCTTGCTTTCGAGAATGATCTTGCGCTGAAGCAGCTCCTCCACGCCCATGACGGACAGCACCTTGGCCTGCTCCGGCCACAGACAGCCTTCACTGTCCACCAGTGCGACCTGCGTGGCCGGCAAATGCCAGTAGCGAGCAGCGTCGCGACGGAGCTGCTGGAACGTGTACTCCTCTGAGATCCACACAGCGAACTCGTCACCAGCCGCCGTGTAGATCGAGATCCTCTCTGTCGTGCCATTGCTACTGCTGCTAGTAGTGGCTGCAGGCAGAGGCGATTCATTTCCTGTCTCGTAGATTGATGACGCCGAGTCCACACTGATCTGCCGTGTGGGCGAAAGCGCCGGCTTCTTGCACTCGCGGATCTTGACACACGGATAGAAGTGCAGGATCTTGTGCGTGTGCTCCTGGCGCGCGCTCACGGGCACGCCGTCGTCCAGCACGAACTGGAAATCGCACGGCGCGTGCTCAACGTTCTCCCAGATGAGTGTGCGTGCCTCCAACAGCGTCATGTTCTCGTGGATCTCGATGAAGCCGAGGATGCCGCTTCGCTCGAGCGAGACGCGGATGACGTCCGTCACGTGGCGCTTGTGCGAGCGCGCGAACGAGTCGGGCGACAGCATGGTCGTGGTGGTGGTGGGGTGGCGTCACTGCCCGCTTGGAGGACTTGCAGCGGAGACCACGACGCCCGTGGTGAGATCGCGATGCAGCGGAGACCCTAAAAATATAAATACGAGACGCTGTGCGGCCTTTCTCGCCACAAACCTTCCTCCTGATCAACCTCAAGTCCGTCAGTACATATATCAGCAGGAAGAGCGAAGAGCGAGACGTGGACACAGCGGCTGAGCTACGCGCTGGGCGAGACGCTGAGGTTCGATCCGTTCGATCTGGACAAGGACATCACGCCCGATGCGATCCATCTGCACGCTCAAGAAGCAGCAGTACGTCCGCCCCGATCATCCGCACGCTCAAGAAGAAGCAGTACGCTGCTTATGCTGCACAGCACCACGTTGACGTCTCGCGTTCTCCTTTGTCGCTGCATTTGTCGCTGCATCCTCCATGGGCGTACGATGGCACCGCGCTCTTCCCGCATGACCGCCACAACAGTGCCCAAGATGAGTACGCCACTGGAAACGCACGGTCGTGATCTTGGCCACTCGGAGACGAGTAAGTGGTCTTGATATCCGGGATATGGTACTGCTCCAGCGGGAGCAGGGCGAAGTGATCCAGTGGATGACGGTGTGCCACCCGGGGCTGCTGGCCTTCAGCTGCGACCTCAAGCGCCGCGGCTTCATGACGCTCGGCAGCATCGCGTTCCTCACGGAGGCGACCTGGGGGCGTCCATACGAAGTAGCTCTTGCTGTCCGCACTCGCGCGTTTACGCCACGAACTCTTCTGGATGTAATTGAACCCGCTTCACGAGCATCGGTGCCGACGGCAGTGCCGTTCGCTGTTTAAGCACGTCCTGCCGCTTGCCTTTGAAGCTTGGAACAGGTGCAGTGGCCCTGACTGGAGACGTCATTCGTCGTCCAGACGCTGCTGCACGAGCAGCTCCTGGAGATAAAATCTTCTCACCGGTGCTGGTAGCGGTGAAGACCAGTAGATAATCCCGACCAGCGTCCTGCTGACTCTGATGTGGCTGGATGGGCGAAGCTGGTGGCTGAGACTCGCACTCTACATTCTCATCCCATGTCCATCGCATGCTGGAAACGTTGTACCACTCGTGGCGTCGTCACTTTGCATCTTGCTCGTCCACGGCACTTGATCAAACTGCACGGTATCCCCTTCGCTCGTCGCTGACGTCGCTGAGGATACGATATCGTGCTGACTGGCGGTCGCGAGCAAGGCTTTGAGTGGCTCGCACGATGCCTGGAACTCCATGAGTGTGTGGCTCACGGCCGCGACGTCTCTTGGGACCTTCACGGCCGCTGTGCTGGCTGCCGTTTGTGGAATGTTCTCGCTCTTGGCATCCGCACACAAAGAATGATCCAGCAGCCGATTATGCCAGCGACTGAACTCCTCGCCCCACGACTTCATCAACCGGCTCAGCTCTTCGTGAGTTTGCGCCTGGCGCAAGACGACATCAGCGAACGAATCACGGGCTTCTTCTTCTTGATCATCTCTACCAACCAGCTGAGCCAGATCTTCAACCAGTGCGTCTCGCAACGCGCTTTCCAGAAAAATTACCGATAGTTCGTAGTCGTTTGGTGAGCGCTGTGACCAGCAACGACGGCGTGGGTGGCGCTGTCCGAGTCGCGTTCCTCCGCACTGGGAGTCGCAGCTGTGAGTGGGATGGCGGCTCTTGCAGCCACAGCGCGACTGGTGTGTTCGATGGCGTCGTTCGATGGCGTCTCGTAGTCGAAGCCGCAATCTTCGGCACTGCAGTTGCAACTGGTGGTAGTACGCGGCCGAGACGATAGCCGCGAGCGTCCAACTGGCGCTAGTACGCGTCCAGCACGATCGCTGACTCGGATTGCTTGACGACGTCCATGGCGTGAGCGAAAACTGTCTG
>JAADXI010000356.1:0-24257 GCA_023337615.1 Pythium brachiatum | reverse complement strand
TTTTAGCTGAAACAGACGCCGGATTCGAGTTCTAGACGCGAAATTACCCCTTAGGTTGTGACTATCACTATGGGTTTTCCTAAAATTGAGCATTTTATGGTCGGCAAGGCGTTGGGACCTTGACTTATGCAGAGTACAATAGAGACTCTCTAGGCGGCACAGTACAGTGTACTCCCTCGTAGACTTCGAGTCGTACAGTATCGGGATGGGTGTCCGCGCAATTCTAGCACTGCACTGGCTGGTGCAAAAGCAGGCTCGGCTCCAAGCCAAGCGTTTGATACTATTTACGTATATAGCCGCCTGGTTCCCTCGGACCACCCCTTCATGTGTCGCGCACACGCACTCGCAGCTGCATCTTCAAGCGGGCGACCGCGCCACTCTTGCGACTGTAACTCAGAGGCCCCAGTGGGGGCCCCGCCCCCCACTGGTCAGTGACCTGGAGGCGTGACCAGTGGACACGCCTCCAGGTCTGTAGTAGTCTGTCTGTGTAGCTGGTTAGTGGGCGCAGCACCCAGTTCGAGCGTCGGATCCACTCACCACGTCTCCGTCCGATTCCCAGCCCCAGCAAGTGGCTCGTAGTTCGGATAGAGCAGCGCGTGTCTGGGGACGCTTCAAGCGACAGACTCCTACGACTGACGCAACAAACAGCACAATCGGAAGACACGCACGATGCACGTGTCAGTGGTGCGATCGTACTGGAGGAGGTCCTTGAATCCAGTGTCCAGTGTGACGTGGTGTGGTGGTGTCTGGCTGCCCCCAGCGTTAGTGACGACGTCACCGCAATGGCCCTGCGACTCAGACTCAGATGCGTGAACTGGGTGCCACACCCAGTCATTGACCCCGATAGGTCGCCAATCCCAGCCGGAGGCGAGCGCTCAGATCTGATACCACCTCCTGCTGTTGTGGACTGGAGTGGGAAGCACGGAAGGGAATGCTTCCTTCCATGGGGCCTTCCCTTCGTCACACTTCACACTGCAGCCGAGACACTGTCTGTCTCAGACAGCGGGCACGGAGCTTGTCGCGTCCTGCAGTTCAGGTTCCCCAGGTCCTTCCTCCATGCTCCAGTACGGAGATTCCTCTGCGAACAGTAGATTCCTATTGTAAATAGGCACTACAGCAGTATTAGGCAGTGGCTGTGCTGCCCACGGCCATGCGTGTGCAATCGCTGGATCGCCTGCGCCTGTCCGCGTCTGGGGTTTCGTCTGTTCCATCTCTGGGCATTCGTCCCTGCTCTGTCCCCCGTCAGCGCATCCCTCGGGACCAGGGGTTCCGTCAACGAACCTGGAGAGTCAGACAGCTCAGTGAGCTCTCAGCCCAGCAGCTCCGTTCATGCCAGCAGCCATTGAGCCATTTAGCATTTCGCTTCAAGCCTCGCAAGAGCTTCCCCTCCTCGTTCTCGTTCCTCACCGACATGAAGATCTACGCGCTGCTCGTCCTGGCGGTCGCTGCGGCGATCGCTGCCCCGCACGCTGCTGCCGAGACGCAGGGCATCGCCACCACTCAGCCACCGAGCGACTACGGCATCGACCAGGTCGCTGGTGACCCGAAGGCCGCTGGCCGTTTCCAGCAGTCGCGTCCTCGCACTGGCCGCATGCTCGAGACGGAGAACGAGGCTGTTGCCACGCCAGCGCCGACCTACGGTATTGACCAGGTCGCTGGTGACCCGGAGGCGGGGCGTCGCTTCCAGCAGTCGCGTCCTCGCACTGGCCGCATGCTCGAGACGGAGAACGAGGCTGTTGCTACCCCTGCGCCGACCTACGGCATTGACCAGGTCGCTGGTGACCCGAAGGCCGCTGGCCGTTTCCAGCAGTCGCGTCCTCGCACTGGCCGCATGCTTCGCTCGGAAGAAGAGCTTGTTGCTACCCCTGCGCCGACCTACGGTATTGACCAGGTCGCTGGCGACCCGAAGGCTGCCGGTCGCTTCGTTGTGTCGCGCCCGCGTACCGGCCGTGCTTAAACTGTATGAAAGCACTGCCAGTAGTCATCGCAGCTACTGTCCCTATGTAAATGCTTCGTAATTGAAGAATTTTGTCAATGTAAATGGAGCTTCGTAGCCAATTCAATCTAAACACAATTGCTAAGCAGTAAATGCCCCATTGTAACCCCACCAAGTGAGCTGAGCTGTTCGCATGTGTCGCGACGGACTTCACGAACTACTGGCCAGTCCGCTCGGCCGTGTTTGGATCGAACATGAGGACACCTATGGGCCATGACGGATCCCCGCGCCTGCCTGGGAACACGCAGCTAGAGTTACCCATTGCACACACAGCATCTTGCCCCGCGTAGTACAGTACATGAATCCATCATCCAACCAGAACGCTTGTACCACAATTGGCTCAAAACCTGCTTATACTTGTATCTTACATCTCACAGGCCGCGCACCACTTATCATCCCGTGGGTGCGGCGGCCTCGCTCCTTCCTGCTCTAAATACGCCGACCATGTAACACATACAACGCCTCGTTGTTCTCGTTCTCCATTTACTTGCGCAGGCGTGGCGCTGGCGCGGCCTTCGCTCCTTCCGTCTCCAGCATGCGGCCGGTGCGAGGGCGTGACATTTGGAAGCGGCCAGCGGCCTTCGGGTCGCCGGCGACCTGGCGCGTGTCGATCATGTCGTCCTCCTGCGAGCGGAACTTGCCGATCTGTCCGTCCTTGTTGAAGTCATAGGAGAACACCTTCTCGGCCGTGGCCTCGGCGTTGGTGACGGCGTTCTTCACGGCGTCCACGACGCCCTTGACGACGCCGCGGATGTCACCGCCCTGGCGAGAGGAAGCCGAGGACGACGCGTCGCGCGCGGACGAGTCGGACCAGTCGTTGGTGGCCGCGTCGGCAGCGCCGGACAGCAGCACGAGCGCCCACACGCACAGCAGCAGCAGCGAGTTCTTGGTGACGAGCATCATATTGTCAATCGAGGTTGGTGCCTGATAGCGGTGATTGAGGAGTGAGCTGTCCGCTGCGGAGAGTCTGGACTCTGGATTCCGGACGCTCTGGATGCTGGATGCTGGATGCTCTTGACTCTGGACTCTGGAGGTCACGGTCACTTGTTTGTGGAGAGCGGCGGTTCGAATGACCGGCGGGAGAGTCAGAGACGCCATCTGTCGGGAGAGCAATTCCGCCAGCGGGCGGGAGGACGGCTGCCGGCATAGAGGACGCAAGTCATTCGCAGAGGGACACACCGTGGTCAGCCTCAAGCGCCTGCTTTGATCCAGAGTGCCGCAGACCCAGCTGGAATCATTCGATTTTCGCGCACAGCAGCTGGTGAGAAGACATGGATTGTTCCTCAAGAATCCGTTTGGACAGGGAGGACAGTGGATACAGCACATCACGCAGAGGGGGACAAGACTTTGTGGGCAGATTCCAGTCAGATCCAGAAACCGATTCCAGCTCGAGCCAGCCTTCCGCATGATCTGTCCGGAACAAGGATGGTCTCTTCAATGCAATTTTCGGTTCTCGCCGTCAGGAGACCTGAAATATGGCCGCTGTCCGTGAGGTGCGTTACCGTAAATTGGCCACCTGGCCTGGAGATGAGATTCGCAGTGATGACAGCACGTGGCCGATGGCGGCTGGTGGATGGACAGCCAGGAAGCCGACGGCGTCAGTGCCCGCCGACGCGTCAGCGCAATGCCTCTTCAAGCGATCGTCTGAGTAGGCAGAGAAGCAACAGGCCTCTATCCACGCGCCATTTCGCGTTTCCTTCAATGCTTTCTCGATAGCTGTGTGGCTTGTCACCTCAGCAGCTCCATCACAGCAGTTCTCCACCAAGAACGAAGGTGTGTGACGGATCAAAAGGGATTTGTATTGGTGGGGTTGCCCCCGTTCATGCAAGCGCTCTCGGTGGCTTCCGCCAGCGAGAGCCTCTTCCACGAGACAAAGAAATTGTGGTGTGTTGGTGCTGGTTCATGGCTCGCGCCCGCGACCCTCCCGTCCTACTAACGAGAGAGCGCGTGGGCGAGTGGCGTGGGTGGTTGGGTTCCTAGCGTGCTATTAGTGACTGTGGTCAGTGCTTACATGGTGAGCTCCATGATGGCGTTGACGATGTCGTTGTCGTTCGAGCGAAGCGCCGACACGGCCTTGGCCTTGCTGACACCGGCCTGCGACATCACGAGCTGGATATCCTTGGCGTCGATGCCGGTCTCGTCAACGTCCTCGTCATCCTCCTCGACGACGTCGGCGGCCTCGGCCTCCTCACCGGCCTCTGGGGCCTTGAACTGCTGGGCAGCGAGCTGCTGCGCCTGCGCGTTCAGGTCCTCGATCTTGGCCTCACCGAAGATCACATAGGTCTCGGCAGCCGAGCTCTTGAACACATCCGGCTTCGAGATGACGAAGAGCACGCTCTTGTTCTTCTTGATGGTCACGCGGATGATACCCGACACTGGCTTCAGGCCGAGCTTCTGCATGGCCTTGCGCGCCTTCTTCTCCGAGCGGTTGTGCTTGCCGGCCTCGGCATCGATACCGTCCTGGGCCTCCTCAAGCGCCGGGATCTCGTCGTCCGAGTCCTCCTCGTGCTCCTCGTGCTGCTTGGCTTCAACCTCTTCCTTGCTCATGGTGTCTTGTTACAATTCCCTTGTGAAAATCGCACGCGCTTCGCCTCCAGGAGCTCTCCACAAAAGGAGCGCCACACGCCTCGGCCATCCATTCGTTGAGAGGACCGCGCTCTATTCGAGACGTCACTCACGAGCGGATCCCCCGATACAGTGACATGTGATGACCACAATGAACACCTCGATGGGCTTCCCCTGTCCTGCGTGCCGTACATGGAGCCTGGGGACACAAGACGGCGGCATACGTAGCTGAATAGCTGCCGAACGTGTCTGTGCATGAGAAAGCGAGCGAGAAGCACAGTGGCTGTGGACAAATCCTATCATTTTGTGTGTGTGTTTTCCTGGGGTGTGTGGGGCTTCTATACATGCGAATGGCTGCTGGCCTAGGCCGACGCGCCGGCGGGCAGGACGTCCGTGACTCGCAGCACCGTGACCTCACGTCGGAAACCGTTCCAACGGCGGTAGTTCTTTCGGCGCTTCTTCTTAAAGATGTCGATCTTCTCGTCCAGCGTCTGCTCCTCCACACGCGCGCGCACTATGGCGCCCTCGACCAGCGGACGGCCCACGATGGTCTGGTTCACGTTGCCCAGCAGCAGCACCTGCACCATTCAACCACCAATATCATCAGCACTCTATTCATCAGCCCACAACGTCCAATCACACACGACTCACCTCGTTCAGGTCCATGATCTCCCCGACCTTGGCGTGCTTGATCTTCTCGGCCACCACAACATCACCCTAAAACCAACCAACAGCTCCATTAGACACCATGATTCAACGCCTCACCGTTGCAGTTAGTACTAACGCACCTGGGTGACCTTGTACTGCGTGCCGCCGAGCTTGATCACGGCGAAGAAGTCTTCGGGCTTGATCTCGTCGTCCGAGACCTTGTGGTCCACGACCGTGAACTTTGGCTGCACCTTCTCGGTCACATCGACCACCGCCGGCACTGCCGACGCGTTGAGCGCCTGGCTGGTGATCCAGCGGCCGTTATTGAGCGCGCGCGGCGCCGCAGAGAGCGCGCGGAGGCTGCGCACGAGAGACGTCGCCATCATGCTTCCAGTGCTTGCTAGCCGTGGGTCTTGAGAGTCCCAATGGCTGGTCGAGCCAAACCGTCCATGCCATGCGACATTATTTCAGCCAATTAATACGCTCTGAAGAGTTTAACGATGCTTTGATTCGCTGATACTCAGTTCAAGTGCTAGCTGATTAGTGGATAATGATGATGTTGTTGGAATGTCGTCTGAAGCCGTAAGGTTGCTCGAGTGCGCAGCCCAGTCGCCTTCACTCCTCCCACAGTCACACCAAGCACTCACATTGCGGGGCAGCAACGGCGTCGGACGAAAAAGCACCGGCGGCGGCGCGTGATCTCTCGCTCTACACGGCTCCTGTGTGCGTGGCGATACGCTCATTCGACAGACGAGATCTCAAGCTATCTCTCTATACCTAGAGATCCACGTGATTGCGAGTTTCTAGTACGTACGAGCGGCTCCAAGACACGCGTTTGTATCCACCGAACACCATGGCCAAGAAGAGCGGCCATTCGCGTTCTAATAACGCAGCGAACGCCGCAGCGAGCCGCGGATATGACGAGGTGGACGACCGCATCACCATCCCGCTGGGCACCAACGCCGCGGCGTCCTCCTCCTCCTCGTCCTCCGCGACTCTGCGCGACGGCATCGACAAGTACCGCAGTCTCAGCGGACGCTCCTCCGTCTCCTCCGCTCCTGCGACCACAATAACAGCAACAACATCAGCAGCGGACAAGTCGGTCCATGCGACGTGGAAGAGCGGCCTGGTCGCCGCCGTCCGCTCCTCCACCGCTGCGTCCTCCGCGTCCTCCTCCTCCTCCTCCGTCTTCGCCCACAAGGAACCCGCCCACGTGCGCGCGCAGAATCTCATGAACCAGAAGCAGTTCGCGGCCGCGCTCCCTGCATTCACAGAGGCACTCGCGGCGCCTGGCTGCTCCGCGCAAGCCAAGCTGCGGCTCTTTTTCCAGCGCGGCACCTGCGCGTTAGCCGCGCACAAGTACAAACAGGCCGTGGACGACCTCACGCAGGTGATCGAGCTCACGCCCAGCAACGCGCTGCTGCTGGCCAAGCGCGCCAAGGCCTTTGCGGGGTTGAAGGAGCACGCGGCCGCACTGAAAGACTATAGCGCGGCGATCGTGATGACGGCGCCCACGCAGGAGGAGCTGAGGGGACTGCTGCTGGCGAGAGCGAGTGTCTATGCGCTGATGAACAACGTGAGTGCGGCGCTGGAGGATCTGGCGGTCGCGCAGCAGACCACGCGCGGCGGAGAGCGCGACCCGGAACTGTTTTACCAGCGCGCGCAGCTGCGGCAACGCTGTCGCCAGCCGCTGTTGGCGCTGCAGGATCTGGACAAGTTCATGGAGCTGCAGGAGGACTGGGAGAGCGGACGAGCGGAGCTGGAGGAGGAAGGGGAGGAGGAGGAGGAGCTGCTCTCCACGCAGAGAAACAAGGCGGAGCAAGATGAAGAAGCGGATGACCGTCGGCGGAGACTCGTGGACGTGCGTCTAGAAAGAGCAACACTGCTGCGTGTGCTGGCGAGTGAAGAGGAGAGCAAGCGACTCAAGGACGCGGAGTTACTCGCGGCGGAGCAGGGCGAGCAGCAGCCGCTGCTGGGGGACAGCGCCAGAGACTACAACACAACGGTGGACACAAAAGGCAAGCGTCGCCAGCGCCAGGCCAGTCCTCCTCCTCCAAGCCCGAGTGTGAGTAGTGGAGCGTCCTCCGTGAAGCAACGTCGTAAGAACCGCACCACAGCCATGTACGAAGCCAGCTACCGCAGTCGCGAGGCGCTCGCACTCGTGGAGAGAGCCATCGAGGACTACTCGCAGGTGCTGCGGCAGGATCCAGGCCACGGCGACGCGTTCCGCCAACGCGCCGAGTGTTGGGCGCTCGTGGACCGCGCGGACAACGCGTTTGCGGACTTTGACGCGGCGCTGGCGCTGGATAAAAACGACTTCCACGTGCACATGGCCAAGGTGAAGCTGCTGTTCGCGCAGCGCGAGGTGCCGCGCGCCGTCGAGGAGCTCACGCGCGTGCTCGAGATCAACGGCTTCTTCGTGGACGCGCTGTTTCTGCGAGCGGAGATGTACGAGACTGTGGAGGACTGGGCGAAGGCGCGAGCGGACTACTCCTCGATCATTGATGGGCAGTTGGACAGCAAGGGCAGTAGCGAAGCAGACTCCACGAGCAAGCGCGTCGCGCGCAAGACGAGCACGGGCAACGCGACACCGTCGATGCTGGTGCTGAACAAGCCGATCAGTGAGTACGCGTTACAGGCGCTGCTGCTGCGCGCGCGAGTGAGCCAAGAGCTCCACGACTACGACGGTGCGGCGCGTGACTACGAGCGGATTCTGGAGAGCGCACCGAACAACATGGAAGCCCAGTACGAGAAGCAGGAAAATCGCGAGAAGGAAGACGCCTACAAGAAGCAGATCCATGAAGATGCCGTGGCGTGGCTCGAGAAGGAGATGGGAAGAGGGGACACGCCTGCCACAAGCGTTGCTGGAGGAGGAGGACCGGGGGGAGCGAATGCGAGTAGCAAGGCCAAGAAAAAGAAGAAAAAGCCCAAGAAGAAGAACGCCGGCAGCAGTGCGACGACGCCCACGGCGTCAGGCGACGCTGGTGGTTCTGTGGAGAAAGAGAGAGCCGAAGACGCGCTTCGAATAGAAGACATCCAGGCGGCAGAGGCCGTGCCGTCCAGTGCGAATGGGGAGTCGTCAATGTGGCGGCAAACCACCGAGCCTGCTGCTCCACAAGAGACTGACACGTCAAAACCAACGAACACGCTGGCCAAGAAGTCGTCGTTTTCGTCGGTCTCGATTGTCGTGACGCGGGACGAGGCCTGCGAGAGTATGTGGGACGAGCACCCGGACGAAGACACGGTGGCACTGCCGCTGACTCGGTTACGGCTTCCTAGCAGCAGAGGCACGAGTCCGTTAGCGGCGTCCGAGTTCTTCGGAATGCGGATAGAGGAGCAAGATGATGATGAAGACACACAGCAAGCTCAGGGTCAGAACAAGGCGAGCGACAGGATAGCGCACGCCGCCTCGATGACCACGACAACCGCGACGGACGATGAAGATGACGAGCCAGATGTGGAGGAGCCGACGCCGCTGGAGATTGTGACCAAGGCGGAGCACGAGGAGCCGCGCGAGAATGGGGCGGGGGACGTCGCGGAGGAGGAGGAGGAGGCGAGTACGACGCCGTCGACGCCCAGCCACGTGACGATCCGCGAGCGGTTAGTCGATGAAAAGTACCTGAAGAAGCGCCAGAAGCAGCTCGAGAAACTCCGCGCGCAGCTGACGGAGGCCTGTGAGGCGCGTTTGCGTGACGTGATTGAAGAAACGATCGCGCGGGCTGAGCGGAAGCAGATGCTCGAGTCGCTGGAAGAGGAAGCGGCGGTGGCCAAGCGCGTGGTGGAGGAGATCGAGGAAGAGGCGAAGCGCATGGAGGAGGAGCAGCGCAAGCAAGAGCGGTATCGACAGCAAGAACAGGAGCGAGCAAAGCGGGTGAAGGAGGAGCGACGGGAGCAACAGGCCAAGGTGGCGAGTGTGGCAGGTGCGATGGCTGACAAGGAAACGTCTTCAACTGGGGAGATGCTGAGCCGCGAAGCCAGAAGTCCAAGCCCCACGTCGTCGCTGGTGATCCGCCCGATCGCCTACGGCCACGCTCTTCACGTGGCCGAGCAGCACCAGCAGCAAGTGCTCCAGTACCAGCGACTGCTGCACGAGAAGGATGCTGAGATCGCGTACCTGAAGAGCCTGGTGGCTGCAAGTGCCGCTGCCCCTCACCCGCTGAAGGCTTCCTCGGTGGGCGGAGTCGACAGCGACGTGGCCAAGGCGACGATCGCGAAGCTGCTTCGTGGAGATCTGGACACCGCGACGCTCACGAGCCGCATCGACTCGCTGCTCGAGTGGATGAGTCCCAGCGTGGAAGCAGACGAGGCGCGTGTGCGGATTCTGCGGTTCGTACGCCACGTGCTCGAGCGCCACTGGCCGACGACCGCGCTGGGCGTGATGCCGCTGGTGTTTGTCGCCACTGGCTCGTTCCCCATGAAGACGTACCTGCCGACTGCCGACCTGGACGTGATGCTGTTCCTGCCGAAGGAGCTCGAGCCGTCGTGGCACTTGACGGTGCTCCACGCGTTGTGTATGGCGAGCGACAGTAGTGACGACGGGCTCGTGGGCGGTGGTGCGGGCATCGCGAATGGATCCCCTGACGCGAAGAGCTCCGCTGGACTCGGTTCTGGCGCGGCCGCGATGGGCTCGGGGGCGGGTGTGGCCTCCTCCCACACGGTGCGCAACGTGAGCTTTATCAACGCGGAAGTGCGTGTGGTCAAGAGCACGATCGACAACATCTCGGTGGACCTCACGGCCAACCGCGTGGGTGCACTGGGCGCGTTGCTGCTGCTGGACGAGATGGACCGCCGCGTGGGCCACAACCACTTGCTCAAGAAGAGTCTCATTTTGATCAAGTCGTGGTGCTTCTTCGAGAGCAGCCAGTTCATGAACGCGTCCGGTGGTAGTACTGGTACAGGCAACGGCGTATTGGGCGCGAGCAGCGGCGCGTTATCGACGTACGCGATCAACACGATCGTCATGGCGCTGTTCAACCAGCACGGCGCATCGATTGCGCATCCGCTGACGGCGCTGCTGCTGTTTCTGGACAAGATGGCCGAGTTTGCGTGGCACGAGAACGCGCTGACGCTGTTTGGCGACGTGCCGCTGGCGCTGCTCGCGACGAGCGGCTCGTTGTCGGCCGCGCGTCTGAAGCTGCAGCAGCAACACGCTAAAGCTCACAACTACCCAGGCAGCCACAGCCACGCTCACGCCAAGACGCTGGACGCCGCGACGCTCATGGCGATGGAGGACGTCGAGCGGATCCGTCTCCACGTCCACGACCAGTTTGGCGCGCTGGATCCGAGCTTCACGCCGACGCCTTCGCCCGCGACTGGTGCCAATGGTCTGCAGTCTTCAGCGACAGCCTCCACTCCCTCCCCAGCCGTGTTCAAGCCGCAGTCGTCGTTCCAGATCCGAGCGTGCAACGTCGTGGACCCGGTGGACGACAGCAACAACCTGGCGCGCAGCGTGTCGCTCGACGGCTTCCCGTCCATGAAGCGCGCGTTCGCGATGGGCCGCGACCGGCTCGTAGCGTTGCTGGCATCGTCCGCCAGCGTGGAGGCCAGCAGCGTGGACGAGTTCTTCGCGTCGTGCTGGAAGGAGTACGGCCGTGGCGATGGCTGGCGACCGGATCTGTTGGTGCACCCGCGTCAGACGTGGCACGCACGCCCGTCGCCACCAGTGAGCAAGAGCAAGGAGCAGGACGACAAGTGGCTGTCGCTCGTGCCCGAGTTCCTGCTAGCGCCACCGGCCGTGTTCATGAACGGCCACGCGCACGCCCACGCGTACGGGCTGCAGCAGCATCCCCCGCAGTACCAGCACGTGCACGTAGGCCACTACCCACGCCACCACCACCAGTACGCGCAGCAGCACCAGCCTCCACTAGCGTCAGTCCTCACGACAACTAACGGCGGAGCGTACCACAGCCCAAGCCCACACGGCCACAGCGCCCACCACAGCCACAGTCCAGGCCACTACAACGGCAGCTTCCACCGCGGACCTGCAGCCACGCGCACGTCCCCTTCAGCCTCCAGCTCCACGAGCAAGACGTCGCCCCGAAGAGCTCAGTCGCTGCCAGGCACGAGCTCCGCCTCAACGCTCGCGGCTGTGGCTGCTGCCTCCGCTGTGAACGGCGAGATCGTTGCAAACGGCTCCGCCGAGAGAGGAGACACAGGAGGAGAAAGAGGAGACAAAGGAGGAGACCGAGGAGACCGAGGGGGAGACCGAGGAGGAGCGAGCCACAAGAACGCGCGCCGCACGCACGAGTCGCCATCGTCCGCGCGGCATCGATGACAAGACACAGATAGAGACGAAAGAGAGGACCAAGTGAGACCGTAAACGGGGAAAAGGCATACAAATTTTCTAATACTAGTACTAGTACGACGAGCGCAGTCTACTTACTTGGCGTTCGCCTTGTGGCGCTTCGCCGCGTGCTGGCGCTGCTGCTGCTGCTGCTTCTTCTTGTGCTTGAGCGCGTCGCGGCGCTTGCGCTTGAAGTCGAGCGTCAGCTTCTTACGTCGCTCCGCCCACTGCTTCTTGCGCTCCTCCGCCGTCTCCTCCGTCTCCTCCTCTGCGGGCCGCACGAACGACCGACCAAACGCCAAAAAGTCGTCCAGGCTGCGCGTCACGCGCACGCGCTTCTTGCGCTTGGCGTCCTTGGCGTCCTCCTCC
Organism: Pythium brachiatum; assembly: GCA_023337615.1. Lineage (NCBI taxonomy): Eukaryota > Oomycota > Peronosporomycetes > Pythiales > Pythiaceae > Pythium > Pythium brachiatum. The sequence goes on along the minus strand of JAADXI010000356.1, from coordinate 12,396 downwards.
TCTTCCTCCTCCTCGTCCTCCTTGTCCGTGTCATCGTTGTCTATCAGCGGCATGGCCTCGTCCTCGTTGCCCTCCACCCCGAACGACTGCGTAAAGTGCCACGGCTTGTCCGTATCCTCTGCGTCCGCCTCGTCCTCCGCCTCCAGCAGCTCCTCGCCCATGGCCAGCGCCTTGTCCTCTCCTCCTCCGCCGAACGCAAACAGCGAGCTGAGCTTGAATGCCGACGCCGGTTGCTCCTCCGCTTTGTCCTCAGAGGATGCAGCCGCAGCGGACGCTCCCCAGCTGAACACACCATCAAGAGCGGCCTCACCGATCTCACCGTCCTCTGAATTCTTGCGCACACGCGTGAAGAGATTGCTGAGTCCAGAGGACGCCGCGTAGAAGCGGTCGCCGCCCACGAGCACGGGCTTTTGTTCGCGCTGCTTTTTCTCCTCGGCGAGCCGTTGCTCCTCCTCTTCGTCCTGCTCCTCTTGCTCCTTCACGCGCTTGCCCAAAGCGTCCTCCAGCGACAACTCGTACCGCAGCGTGGACGACACACGCGGATCGTACCGCATCTGCGCGCCCATCCACGACGCCTCCTTGATCGGGTCCTTGTTCTGCAGCGACGCGATGCGGTACTTGATCCGCTCCACGTCCAGGTCCGGGAACAGCTCCGCCAGCACGTCCAGCGCCTGGTCCCGCTCCTGGGTCATCTCCTCCGCGTACACCGCGAGCCTCGACGCGTCTTCCTCCTCTCGGAACCGCAGCATCCGCTCCTCCTCCGTCTCGTTCTCATTCTCCTCCGCCAGCAGCAGCGTGGGCTCCTCCAGGTCCTCGCCGTCCACTGCGAAGTACTCGTTCTCCTCCGCCTCGATGAATCGCGCGTCCATGCGGAAACGCTGGTCGCCACCGAACTTCTTCTGCATCTCGAACAGCTTCTTACCGGATTCGCCCAGGAACTCGGGACGCAACGCGAACCGCTGTGCGTCCTCCTCCACCTCCGCCAGCTCCTCCTGGCCGTCGTCGAAGTCCAGCGTCTTGAGCGCCTTCTTCTTAGCAGCCACGGAGGACGCGAGCAGCTTGGCATCGTCGTCCAGCTCCGCGTAGCTCTGCGGATCCAGCTCCTCCTCCTCTTCGTCGTCTGAGCCCATCCAGTCGACCACAGCCTTGGGCCGTCCTCCTCCGCTCCGCTCCTCCGCCTGCTCCCCTCGCTCCGCTGGGGACAAGTCACGCGCGTCCTCGATCTCCGCCACCTCCCCGTCGTCGTCGAAAGTGATCTTCTTGCCCGCAGCTCCACCCACTGCGTTGATTTTGCCCAGAAAGCCCTTGGCCGCTGCCGCCGCCTCCTGCTGCTTGCGCTTCTTCTCCTCCAGCGCTGCCAGACGACGCGCGTTCACCTCCTCCACCGACTCCACAGGCGCGCGAGGCTTGAGAGGGGCGAACGGAGCGGACGCCTCCTCCTCGTCCTCCTCCTCCTCACTGGCGGTCGCCTCAGAGGACGCCTCAGAGGACACCGCCTCCTCCTCCTCCACTTCATCGACCTGCATCTCCTCCTGCTGACCTTCATCTTGTACTTCTTCGACCTCTTCTTCTTGCTCCTCCTCCTCCTCCTCCTCCACGACGTCGCTCTCCGCGTCTGTGAGCTGCTCCTCCTCTCCTCCGCTCTCCGCCATCACCACGTCCTCCTCCTCCTCCTCCTCTTCATACTCGAAGCTCGTGCGCTTGGTCCCCTGGAACTCCACGCCCGTCACAATCTCCCTCAGCTCCCCTCCTCCACTCACCAGGAGAGCTCCTCGCATCTTCTCCGCCGCCTCCTTCGCCGCTCGCCGCTTGTCCTCCACGGTGTCCCACTCGCTCTGCAGTCGCTGCTGGTAATCCGGCTTCGCTCTCTCCACGCGGAGGACGCCGCCGCGCCACTTGGTGCGGTGGTACGCCTTCGCGATCTCCTCCACCACGCGCCCGGCGTTCTCTCCGTCCACCGTCATATACGCGAAGCCCTTGGAGTGCGACGGCGTGAGGCGGCTCACAGGTAGCTCCACGTGCGCCAAGCGGCACTGCGAGGCCGCCGCGATGCGCCCGAAACGCTCGTGCAGCTCCTGCGCCGTCACGTCTGGCGCCAGTCCGCCAATGTACATGCGCACGGGGCCTCCATTTTCGCCTCCATTTTCATCCGCCACGCTGTTGGCGTTGGCGGCCATTTTCGTTGGAAAAAGTTGGTGTTTCGTTGGGGCAACGTTTCCAACGTTTTCGGTTGGTGAGGCTGCCTTTCGCCAACAATCCTGGGCTACGTGATACAATTATCTACTAAGAAAGGTTTTGTTGGTGGAAGTATCGTGTATTACAGCCAAAACATGCGCTACGACAGGGACTATGGGATCTCAGCGAGCACCAAGCCGCATGTGGGGCACTTGAGCTCCTGATTGAGCGCCGCCATGCCGCACTCGTCGTGGAAGCGGTGGCCGCAGCGCAGACGCAGCACGTACACGTCCTTCACAGGCATGCTTTCTCCGCACAGCGTGCAGTCTTCGTGTCCTTCCGCGACCACCATCTTCTTCAGATCTCCCGTGGTGCTGTGGGCCACAAGCGACGCCCTGGGAGCCGCCACGATGGACGGCGTCATGGCCGACGCCATGGTGGGCGTCGAGTGCGTGCGTCTACGCGACGGCTTCTTGTGTTCCTTGAGAATGTCGGGTGTGGAGCTGAGGAAGTGGTCGAGCACGTGCTGGCTGTCGATCACGTCGCCGTAGATAAAGTGCAGCACCACGGGCGCGAGTTCGTTGACGATGTGCGGACACACGTGGTTCGCGCGGTTCACAAGGAACTTCTGCAGCGTCTGTATGGCCAGCAGCAGCGCCTTGCTGCGCTTCTCCACGAGCGACGCCGTGCGGTCCGAGAGCAGCAGCGTCGCGTGCGGGAACACGCCCGTGAGGAAACCTTCGAGCCACGGACAGTTGGCGTTGCACCAGTGGCCGTGGTGCATTGCGCGCAGCAGCGTCCGCTGGAACGACTCGTACTCGTCGAACGAGCGGTGGTGCTTCCACATGGCCTTGGCGTAGCGGTGGTGCACAGTCAGCACGTAGCGCAGATCGCCGGCGCCGCCGCGACTCGTGCGCGCCTGCATCTCAAACTCGAGCGGATCCAACAGGTTCACGATCGTCGTGGCGACGCTACCCGCTCCGCTCTCCGCTACAATCTCGCTCAGTAGCTTAGCGATGGACGACGACACGCCCACAGACGCCGACCGCTTGTGCTCGTGGTGCTGGCTCATGGCGAGTGGACGATGAAGAAGGAGAAGAGAGAATGGCGCCGCTGTGGGGGACGCAGCTCACAGTTTAACGCGCGAGTATGCGAGTGACAAATACGCGTGATTACGCTTGCGGATGGAGGACCGACGATTCGAATGCGAGTGCGCTCATGTGCGTGTGAACGGCCGTATGCACTGGACTGTTGTGTTGTGTCTGCAGCTCCATGAGTCATGTGACAGCAAGCCATCACCCACCACCACACGGATGATGCCACTCTGCCATCATCAACAACCTCCGACAATGTGGTCCACACTACTTACGCAAACTTACGTGGTGCACACCACCTCAGGCACACGAAGTCAAGTGACTGCTTCCTCCTCATGGCCTCCTCACATGGAGAGCTCCACGCGAAGATGGAGATGAAAGAATGCGAATGACGGAATGTGGACATGAACTTGAGGGAGTGCTAGACGTTGCATGTAGTATATATACAATCCGCGCGGAGTCTTTATCCTACGACCTACTCTTTTCCGAAGGGAGGACCAAGCTGCTCCACGCCGTGCAACGCACCCATCTTCCCACCACCTCACCAGCATCCTTCCATCTCCTCACCCTCGTCGTCTGCCACTGGTCTCAATGCGGCCGCGATCCAAATGAAAGCAGCCAACAAAAGAGAACCAGCACACACAGCGGACGACCAGAACGAAGAGACTTGCGAGAGCACCAGCGACCCAGCGGGAGACGAGAAGAGAAAAAGCAGAGGGAGATGCAAGCCAGCGGCCGCCCCAGCCACCCCACCACACGACGAGGTACGTCGGGACGCGGCGCGATCGCCAAACCATTATCTATCAACTGCTATAAGAACGAAGACGGGAGGGAAGACGCGACCGCTTATTCAACGTCCTGCACGTTCATGTCGCCCTGGTTGGCGTCGGCGCTGTCCGGCTCCTGGTCCGAGGTCCAGAGCGTGAGGTTGTCGCGCAGCAGCTGCATGATGAGCGTGCTGTCCTTGTACGACTCCTCCGAGAGCGTGTCGAGCTCAGCGATGGCGTCGTCGAACGCCTGCTTGGCCAGGTTGCACGCGCGGTCCGGCGAGTTCAAGATCTCGTAGTAGAACACCGAGAAGTTGAGCGCCAGACCCAGGCGGATCGGGTGCGTAGGCGGCAGCTCGGCCATGGCGATAGTCGACGCCTGCTTGTAGGCCTCCAGCGCCTTGTCCGACGACTCCTTGCGCTCCTCCTCGGTCTGGAACTCGGCCAGGTAGCGGTGGTAGTCGCCCTTCATCTTGTAGTAGAACACCTTGCCCTCCTCCGACGACGAGTTCGGGATCAGGTTGTTCTCGATGATGGTGAGGATGTCGTTACAGATCTCCACGAGCTCCGTCTCGATCTTCTGGCGGTACGACTTGATGTGCTCGGCACGCTCGCTGTCGCCCTTGTTCTCGATCGACGAGATCACGCGCCACGACGCACGGCGCGAGCCGATCACGTTCTTGTAGGCCACCGACAGCAGGTTGCGCTCCTCGACGGTGAGCTCCACGTTGTGGTTGTTGGCGACCGCCTTCATGTGGTCGACCATTTCATCGTAACTACAAACACCCACATAACGCAAATTAGTGCTCTGGATGGAACAAACGCAGAGCTACCCATCTAGCGGCTTGATAATGACCATGTACATACCGTTCGGCCTGCTCGGCGAGCTTAGCAAGGAAGACGAGGGAGTCGCGGTCCATTTTGGTTGCTTGGGAAGAGAAGAGAGGGGAGGGAACTGGTGTGCGGAGTGGAGCAAAACGAATTCTGTGGTCCCAAAAAAGTACCCGGCCGGTTTTTTTCCACCCTTTTTCTTCAACTGCCGTCGTTGGGCGGTTTCCTTCTCCTGTTTTATACACATGGCTACCTCCAGCTGGTGGGAACCATACGAAAACCAAGTTAAGACTCTGGTTTCCCACCAGTAGTTTTATTCAGTTTGAAACAGAAATGAAATTTTCGTCAGGTTGAAAGATAAACCTCGCCTGGGTTTGGTCCAGAGAAGAGAGCTCCAGAGAGAGCGGCAGAGCGGCGGAGGGGGGGGGATGACCTCTGTGTCGCCCTCGCGTGAATAGCGGCAGCCAGGGTGGGAACATCACCAGCTGGCGGTGCTGGAGCAAGCGCTTCTCGAACTTCTGCAACCAGTTTTGTTGGCGTTTTGGAGCTCGTTTTGTTTGGTGTCGGTGTGGGGTCGTGTTGCCCGGCCGACATCCACGCCTCTTCATTCGTTCAGTCCGTCCTCACCGTGGAGGCATGTGGTCTTTGTTGGTTGCTGCGGATGGAACAAACGTCGGATCGCGAAAACCACCAGACAACCAGTCGTTCCCTCAACCCAACAACACGGCTGACGTGGGGACCGAGAAAACGAAGAAACGGACTGGTTTAGTGGAAAAATACGTCGCCGTGTGCCCACGTTTCCAGGTTTTCCTGGTTTTTTCCTCGCGTCTCAAGTGCAACCGACGCACGCGTGGGACCCAACAAACCGACGAAAGTTCGAAACCGACCAGTAGCAATCCAGTGGCAGGCCAGGCCACCTTCGTGATGAAGGCTTCATCGTGTGCTCGCACTGCGTAACAACACCGTCTTCCCCATGAGAATCTCATGCCACACGCCAGACAGGAGGCTCGTGTGCGACAGCATCTCTCAGTCGAGACTGCGTTCATCAGAGGGAGTGCTCACTCTGTGAGCACCTCATTTGTACAGCATGGAAGTTTTAGATCGGGAGTCCCGATTCGGCACCCCGACATGCCGAATCTTCCAGCGGTTTTGTTGGTTGTTGGACCAACACCACCACTTCCTGCGACGTGTCACCCGACCGTTGGCGCTGGGATACCTCCCAGTCGTCGCGTATACCGATTGACTTCCTGGTCGTCACCCTGGGGTACGGTGTACCCATCTCGAATACAGTCCCTACCGTACCCCTTCGAACCGACAGATCCATTCCAATACCTGGGGCGTGAGTAAATGAAGGGCCCGCGGCACCGCTTCAGCCGCGAGCAGTCGGCGTGGATCGCCACGCAGCAGCTCACGCGGCCGCGCGACGGAACACGCCGACAAGAGACGCCGTCCACGCAGCTGGAGCGCGTGCAGCAGCATCTACGAGACCACGAGGAGCGCAGCCTAGAGCGACAGAGGGCGCGTAGAGGTCGCAGTGGGAACGCGCCAGTGCGAGAGACAGGAGGAGACCCGGAGGAGGAGGAGGAGGAGATTGAGGAGATTGAGGAGATGGAGGAGATGGAGGAGATGCGGATCAAGACGGAAAACGTAACAGCAGCGAGAGCAGCGGAGGCGCCACGGCCGCTGCTGCGGACCAAGGCGACGGCCGACGCCGCGCGGCTGGATAGCGAGCGGCTGGGGAGCATGACCCGCGAGATTGGTGTCGCCCGACGGACGTATGGAAGCACGACGGTTACTACCACCAGCCCAATATTAGCCCAGGGGCGGTGGCCCCCGCAGCGAACTAGTCAGCCAGCAGAGACGACGGTGTCGCCGTCTGCGAAGCGGCAGCGAGTGGAGACCAAGTACGCGATCCAAAGCTCGCTCTGCCGCCTACCAGCAGCTCAAGCAGCAGCAGCGACCTCAGCAGGAGCACGGCCAGCGAAGGACGCGTCGATCACGAAGGGTCAGGCGCTGGAGACGCTGCTGCACGAGGCCCAGCGCGAGTCGCAGCAGTGGAAAGACAAGTGCAAGGCTATGAACGCGCAGCTCGCGAGTGAACAATCGCTGCGCAAAGTGCTGCAGAGCCGACTGGACGAGACGCTCGCGACGCTCCAAGCCACCGAGAAGCAGCTCCAGCGCGTGGAGAAGACCAGCGCTGCCACGTCTGCAGCGATAGTGGTGGGGAGCAGTGGAGGAGGAGGACGAGGAGGAGGCAGCAGTGCGCAAGCGCCGATGGCGTTCACGATCCACGTGAACGTAGACGTCTCGCAGAACGGCGAGCGCGTGCAGACCTCGAGCCAGACGCTGCGCGTGGACGCCGGCGCCAACAGCTAAGTCGTTGTGTCGGTGGAGGAGGAGTGGAGTGTGTACTTGTTGTAACATATTAATTGAAGCACTGGTGTTGGTGTGGCTAGAGTATCTGGTAGTGAGGACAGATCTCACCTCCGTATTTGCTACTACATAGTACCACCGAACGTCCACGTCGTTACAGTATTTTAATAGTCCATTCCTCCGAGGGATGTGAAGAGGTTGTCAATGTATTTTCCCTCATATAGTTTGTCCACCGGCGGCAATGACTTCGATCTCTAGAGAGGCGCAGCGAAGTCGACGCCGGCGACACGACCACCGCATAGTGAGTGCCAGTAGCCACAGCCACTCTGGTCTTCGTCGTCTCTGGCGGTGGTGTTGGCGGTGGCGTTGTTGTTGATGTTGTTGATGTTGGTGTTGACGTTGATGTTGGTGATGGCGAGTAGGGTTTTGGTGATGGGGTGACTAGCGTCTGACACGGCCACACGGCCTTGTACTTGACGTCGCACCCACGGCAGCCAAGCACGTGATCGTGGCCTGGACATCCGCCGTTGCGTCCATCTTGCCCACATCTGTCCAGTGGCCATCGCACGTGGACGTGTCCTTGATCGCAGTTAGAGTAGACGTAGCAGTGGGTCCGTTGGTGAACGCGACAGTGATCTGACCAGCACGCGTGGCTTTATCCACGCCCACTTCGAGACTTGAGAGGTAGACGAAGTTGCCCTCTACACACACTGGCAGGTCGCTGATCGGTGGTCGCGTCAGCGGCAGTGGAGTGGACTTTGGGATGGTGGCAGGCACACACTTGGCGTCTGTGCAGGACAAGGCGCACGAGTCGGCAGCCTGGCACGCCCATTCGATGGTGTGCGTGATGATGTAGTTAGGCCTGCCGCCGGTCGCACTCACAATGGCCGAGAGATCCGCCGTGGTGTCTTTGCCAACGTCCGCATACGTATTGGCGCAAACACCAGAGACTGTGGGCGCGTACGTGAACACAGGCGACCCAGCGTTTTGCAGCATGAGTCCATACATCGAGGGGTCTTTGTCCGTAGACTCAATGTAAGCCACCTTGGCGCTCTTGATGTACGCGAACTTGTTGGGGTCGCATTGGAGCTCACTAGCGCTTGGTCGGGATATCGGCGTGGTACCAGAAGCATCCGTACAGCCCGCGGGGCTGGCGCACACGTCGGCGGCAATGCACGCTGTAGCAGACACCGTGGTGAGCACGTCGGAGGTCACCACCGCCACCAGCGCGAGAGTGGTTGCAGTCAGTGGCTGCTTGTAGAGCTCCATCGTGGGCTTGACGCGCAAGTCCGTGTCGAAGACGATTATGGAATGTGGCGGCAGGCGGCAAGCTGGTGAACCGCCACGAGCAGCTCCGCTTCAGGTGAGCAGCTCCATTGCTGGCCTTCGATACGAGAGATCTACGTGCGAATGGCTAAGAACAGTGCCACTCGACGTCGTTCGTGTCAGAATTGGTCGCGATTGCTCGCACGCTCAAGGCGAGTAAACCTCCGTTTTCAACCGATTTGAACCACGTTATGACACACGACCGTGTAGCTAAATTAGACGAACCCGACGACAGGAAGGGGCGTGAGCCGCAGGAGTTCAATTGGAGCGGCAACGTGAAGTCTGGGATTCTGATCGGCGGGATGTAGGTAGACTGCGTGAGACTCGCACGGTGTGAGGCCACCGACGTCCGCTAAGATCGCGACTGTAACCCCGCCACCCACTCCATTTTCGATCCCATTGGCCTCGTTTCCCGCCGTAAATACTCGTTTATCTCACACTTGTTTTTATACGCAAGGCACAGGCTTTGGCTCTGCAAGCAACACCAGCGATGTACCGCGATGCGGCTGGCGCTCACCTATCTGACGCGCAGTTTTGTTCGACGGCCGGTGGCTTCGCATTTTCCAATTAGACACGTCACTCCCCCCCATCCCCGTCAGCTGCAAGCTCCAACTCCGGCGGCTACTCCGGACCCACTCACTCGCAAGCCCGCGATGAAGTTCTACAAGCCGCTATGTGCGACTGCTCTCGCGCTGGCGGTGGCCTCAGACAGCCTGAGCTCGGTGTCTGCTGGTGCGTGCGTTGCTGCCGACGTGTGCGTACCCCCCGCAGTCTGTCAGGACTATGACAACTCCGTCGAGGGATGGCAGCCATCAAATGAAATGCCACCACCCTCGCTGCAGTGTGACACCAACGAGTTCGCGTATATCAAACGCGCCAAAGTGGTGTTGGTGGCCCCAACCACGGCAAGCCCATCGGACATTGGCATCCTTTTCAACCAGCACGGTTCGGGAGCCATGACCGCTGCGACTGCGATCGCCAGTGACTGCGACAACTCGTACGCCGATCTCCACACAGACACCACTGCAGATGGGATGGCCACGATATTTTGCAACCCCGATAACTGCCAACTCAAGTACACGATTGACTGGGCGTGCTCGCCCGTGCCCCCGCCCACACCTTCACCCTCGCCCTCGCCCCCGCCCGTGCCCTCCAGCGTTCGGAAAATACACTGTTTTATTGTATTGGGCATCCGATTTTCCAGTACCGGTACTAATACTCAGTTGTAGATCTCATAACGGACGCGCGAACCGAAAATTTATGACTCAAATAGAAGGTCATTTAATATACCTGTGCTGATGTTTGTATTGAAAATCGAAAAATCCACTGATATATACCAGCGTCCGTTATGAGATCGCATCCCTTATGAGATCTACAGCTGAGTAATTCCAGTATACTGGCTATCAGTAAGTTTTACGGGAATAATTGCAGTATATTTTTGAGTATGGTTTGTATGGTTTGAGTTGACATGTAGCATGCAGGATGATTGGGTTTTTGTAAATGTACTAACCTGTGTTAGATATGATAGCCTGGAGTGGAGACTTTTTTTGAATAATTCGGAGCGAGCTCTCGCGACTTTGAACCGCGCACCAACGGACCCATGCACAGTGTCGATATGCTCCTGTTTAATTATAAGTCTTGGGCATGCCTCTAACTTGCTGAATGGTCCATGGGTATGGTTGCGAGCGACGAAATGAGGTGCTGATATCAAAATACAATCATTACAGGGGCAATTTTGTATTGTATTGCAGTTCGCGCGGGTCAGTAGTCATTATTACCGTACAGTAAATACAATCATCCAGTTACGGTGTTGCAATTATTTTTTCCAACCGCTGGTGCCCTCGCCATCACCAACACCATCACCAACGCCAACACCAACACCGTCACCAACACCAACACCGTCACCAACACCAACACCAACAACAGCACCAACGCCAGTGACGATGATGACCAGTGTCGCTGCGCTCGCTAACGCGAACCCCGTACCGGTATTTATGTGGGGGACGGCGCTCGTTGCGGCCGCCGCCATCTACTTCGGCGCGCCTCTCTGAGGACACGATCTCGTGCCGCTGGTGGACTGTAGGCAGATCGCGTGGACACGCGTGGCGAAAGTCTTCTAACTTATATCCACTTGACGCAGGTTGCCGCCAAAGGATCTCTGATCGCTGCCTACTGTGGCTATGGAAATACATTGGAGAAAACTTGGCGTCGCATTTATTTGCCTTCATTGGAGAAATGCGCTGGCACACACGCGAAATCCTCCGCGCTGAATCATCCCCACTCCAAGCAGTGGCACTGTGTGCGAGAGATAGATCGAGAGAGAGAGCCCATTGTCCTCTCAGTTCGGTCACCGTGAAAGAACGAAGTTGGGGCGTCAGATATCAATAAAGATGCGACGGATATCGAGTCGCAGGGGCTTGGTGTTACTTCAAACAATACAATCCTTGGCAGCGATTACTCTTTTCTCTCTAATGCCCAAGCGATGGACCCTAACAAAGAGCCGCGGCGAAGTTGTCGCCGGCGACGGCAGCAACAAACACCGCGCCCCACGCAGCCACAAAGCTCGCACCAGCGACACCACTTGCCACTGGCGCGAGAGTCGTCGGCGATGGCGTGACAGCAGTCGTGCACGCCCACTCCGCCTTGTAGACGACGTTACAATCCGCCGCGGGATCAATACACGGTAGCCACCGACTTGCCCAGTGGGCGTGGGCAAGTTGCCCACGTCCGTCCACTTGCCGTCGCAAGTCGAGGTATCCTTGGTCGCTGCCGGCGCGGCGGTCGCTCCGTTGGTGAACGACACTGTCACCTTGCTCGCCACTGTGGAGCCCGTGACACCAACCTGGAGAGCGGAGATGTACGCTACCTTGCCGCTCTCACATGTGAGCGTCTCGGGCTTTTACAGCGCGAGTGGGGTGCTGGTCTTGACTGCCACGGTCTTGCAGGTATCCGTATCCGTGCAGGTCAGAGCACACGAGTCGGGGTCCTGGCACGCCCACTCGGCAGTGTACTTAAAGCTGCAAGTCGTGCCAGCGACGCAGCCGATCGCCGCCTTCACGTCCTTTGTAGCAGCCAAGCCAATGTTCGAGTACGTGTTGGCGCACGCAGGAGTGCTGCCCGCCACGTCGCTGCCGTCCGTCGTGGCCTGGACCTTGATGTCGTCGGCCTTGGTGGCAGCACCTGAAGCCGGTACAGTATCAGGGTACACCGTGAGCGTCTTGATGTATGCATACTTGTTTGCCGCGCAAGCCGCGAGCGTAGTCGTCGGCGGTCGCGTGAGCGGCGAACTCGTAGCTGCAGGAGCCGCACTGGAGACAGGCGTGCAGGTCGTGCACGCAGTGGCGTCACATGGCGCAGCGATCTGGCACGCCCACTCGGCCCGGACCTGGAAATCACAGTCACTCACGCCGGCAGCACACGTGAGCTCGGCGTTGAAGTCGTCAGTTGCCGCAGTCTTGCCCACGTCCGTCCACTTGGAACCACCACAAGACACCCCACAGTCCGGCGCCGCCGTCAACGGAGTCGTGTCTCCATTGGTGAACGCTACTGAGACTCTGGCGGGCATGCTGGTCCCAATCTCTAGCTTCGCAAGGTACCCATTGCCGCCATTCGTACATCGAAGCCCTGGTGGTTTCGTCAACGTCCTCGAGTCGGAGAACGATCCCGAGAGAATGCACTCAAGATTTCTCGCGTTCATGTCGTCGCTTGAGCAAGTCGCAGGACACGCAGTAGCCGCAGACGCCTGCTCGGCCATTTGCGTCGTCACTACAAGCGTGACTGCGACCGCGTATGCTGGCTGGAAGATCTTCATCGTGGACGTGTAGTGAAGA